>QZGG01001574.1:0-60264 GCA_006409495.1 Sedum album
TGGTCTTGCCTTAACGTCTCGTTTCGCCGCAAAGTTCATCGTGGCTCGAGACTGTTTCACTCGGCTTCCACTCGGGGGTTTTCTGTCAGAGCGGAGAGCGCTAAAGGTGAATTTTCTGGATGTCGTGCAATCTTTTCATTGAAGCATTTCGTCGAACGTTTTATGTGCATATTATGAAGACTGCAATAGTATTTAAAGTTCTAGCTGACCGCTGCATTATTTACAATCTTAATATTCTTCAATTTTGAAAAGACCTTGTCTGACATCTGATCAACAATTCAGGAAGAGAGTGAGTTGAGTTCATCATTCAGCAATGTTAAGAATGGGATGCTGAATGTGTTTTTTATACTTCATAATTTATGTAAACGTCTTTTATAGGGGGTTAGGTCTACTTCTATCTTTAGACTGGTGAAAAGTTTTGAATATTTCAAATGCACTTCACTTTGTTATTGTATCAGATGATGAAAGATATGATGTAATTGTGGTTGGAGGAGGACACGCTGGATGTGAAGCTGCCCTGGCATCAGCTCGCCTAGGAGCCAAAACTCTTCTTCTCACTCTTAACATTGACAGAATTGCGTGGCAGGTAATGTTCGACGTCTCTCCTTAATCCTTGTTGTGAGCAGGGGTATGAGTTGACGAAAAAGTCGGACTGGTATTCACACTACAAGAAAAACTAAACAGTGATAGATTAACTTCAATGTTCTTTACTTGGAGTTCTCTTTCTTTAAACCTGTGTGGATATTTCATGTAACAAATAGTAATTTGTCACAGCCATGCAATCCTGCAGTGGGTGGACCGGCCAAGTCTCAGCTGGTACATGAGGTTGATGCATTGGGCGGTGAAATAGGAAAAATAGCTGACAGGTACACTTCTGGAGTCTTTTCTTTCATTTTCTGAGATGGTCTACAAAGATTAAGCACTTAATCATAGCCATTAAATGCGAATTAAATATAAGATCTATTCCTATTAGATTAAGAATGCCTGCGCTGCTCATGAGTACCTTATTTTGTTAGTTCATATTAAAGAAGGATTATGTACCACAATTCTTATCCACCATGCTATTTCTTTCATTTTACCTGTGATTTATTGACCGCATTCGAACAAAAGATATTAAATATTTGGCTTCCAATGTATATCTTTTTCGTGAATGTTTATTTGGCTCTCTTAATTCCACTCTATATATTCACCAGATGCTACTTACAGAAGCGTGTTCTGAACTCCTCTAGAGGTCCTGCAGTTAGGGCTCTAAGAGCACAGACTGATAAGAGAGAGTATGCGTCGGAAATGAAAACTGTCGTGGAGAAGTAAGTGCGTACTCTCAAGTATTACCCTCATAGTGGTTGCATTTCTTTTTTACAAAATTGAGTAGCGTTTTTTCAATTCGTTACTTGGTCCTTGCATGTTTTGTGAAAGATGATGTGAAAATAAAGTATCGTAATGGCTAAAGTATATAATATTTCTCCTTTTGCAGCACTCCCAATCTTTTCATTAGGGAAGCAATGGTGACTGATATACTACATGGTAAAAATGACAACATAGAAGGTGTGCAAACATTTTTTGGGATGAGCTTTTACGCTTCCTCTGTCATTCTGACAACTGGGACATTTATGAGCGGCAAAATATGGGTTGGTCGAGCGTCCATGCCTGCCGGTAGAGCTGGCGAGTCCGCATCACATGGACTGACTGAGAACTTGCAGCGCCTTGGATTTGAAACTGATCGGCTAAAAACTGGAACCCCTGCTCGGGTAGACCGTCGTACTGTGAATTATTCGGGATTAGAACCTCAGCATGGAGATGAAGAGGTATTTCCATATAGTTTACAAAGTACCTCTTGTAGTTTCATATTCATTCTAGATTTGCAAGCTCTTATTCGCTTAAGGCTGAAATACTAATTTAACTAAAGGGATTTACCAAGTGATTATTAACATTTGATGAAATATGAAAATGTCATTTTCTCTCTCTGATCGTGCTGTAACTAAATAATGAGTTCCATGCTACACTGCTATGTAAAATTAGAGTTTGGGTCTTTCGGCAAATCCAAGTCTCACTTCTTGTCTTCTGAGTTCTGACTTTTAATTGGTACAGGTTAACTGGTTTAGTTTTGATCCTGATCTTCATATTGAGAGGGAGCAAATGTGCTGTTATCTGACAAGAACCACAAAGATTACACACCAGCTCATCAAAGACAACTTGCATGAAACTCCTACTTATGGAGGTTGGGTAGAATCGAAGGGACCTAGGTACTGCCCTTCAATTGAAGATAAGGTAATTAACTAATAATTCAATTCTTAATATCAATATCGTGAATGATACCTACAAAAATGGCTATCGAAATGATAATAAGTTATCAAGACTCAAGAGAACTGCAACGATTTTTTGATGGGGAGAAATGCCGTCTGTTCTCACCATAACGCTTGAAGATTCTATGTTTCAATACTTCTTTGTACATTTATATAGGGACATAGGGTCACACTCAGTCATTTGGCCGTCTTATTTGATACGCAAAACTTAATTTCTTTAGATTGTGAGATTTCAAGATAAAGAGTCCCATCAAATTTTTCTTGAACCCGAAGGGCGAAATGTGCCAGAGCTCTATGTGCAGGTACTCGATATGCACCCAGTAAAAAGCTTTTATCTGCTTTTTGAAACTTTACATCGGTGCCATTTGACTGTCATTTTTGGCAAAATCATGAACAAGACTTTCAAGATGATCTTTGTTGGGTTACCATAATAATTTTTACTTCAATCTTTCAGGGTTTCTCAACAGGTTTACCTGAGAGACTGCAGTTGCCGCTCTTGAGGTCATTGCCTGGGCTTGAAAATTGCTTGATGCTGAGACCTGCTTACGCAGTTGAATATGATTACTTACCTGCTTTTCAGTGTTCAAGATCGCTGATGACAAAGAAAGTTGATGGACTATTCTTTTCTGGCCAAATAAATGGCACGACAGGCTATGAGGAAGCCGCAGCTCAGGTTAAAAAATATACATAAATCCATATCATATGTTTATCCGAAAAGCATTATAACCAAAATTCAAATAAGTTAAGAGATAGAAATTCAGGTTTTTTCCAAATAATTTTTTTCTCAAGTGTGTGTGTCTTCAGTCTTTCAAATCTGAAGATAGTGAATTTGAAGAAAGGTGCCACGTAGTGACTTTTGTTCTTATGTTTTGATTTCATTATAGATATTTACAGAAACCATCGAATACTGAATATGCTGTTTAGTCCTTGTTGCATCACTTTCAAAGTCAGTGAGTGTCAGTGTCAGAGTGAAGTGTCTTGCATATCTTGGGAATTATTTCATCTTTTATGAGTTTTATAGGGTATTATAGCGGGAATCAATGCAGCACGATACGCAGAAAAGAAATCCATGATTGTACTTGAGCGAGAAAGCAGCTACATAGGCACTTTGATAGATGATTTAGTTACAAAGGATCTTCGAGAGCCTTACCGTATGCTAACCAGGTAACGCGCTGGATGTTATTGTTTCATGGCTAGGAAACTACGTTAAAATAAAAACCTTAAATCTAAAAGCATAGCTCAAGTCTTATTAAGGCGAAGAATAACTACAATTATTTTTCCTATCAATTGTGGAAACTCAAACTCATTAACTCGTCATTTTCATGCAGTCGCTCAGAACACAGATTACTCCTCCGATCAGATAATGCTGACAGTCGGCTGACACCTCTTGCTCGTGAGATCGGACTAATTGATGATAGACGGTGGAACATGTATTGCGAAAAACAAGCTAAAATTTCAGAGGAGAAAAAACGATTAAGAAGCGTCAGGATTTCAGGTTTATATATTTTCATCGTCTCTTATAGTCAGTTTGCATAAGCAGTGGATTATTCAAAGTTATCTTGCATTCAGGGGGTGATTTGGCAGCAGACGTTACCAAATTGTCTAGTCAAACAGTACGGGACTCTTCAACTCTTGAAAGTCTTTTGAAGAAACCACACGTCGAGTACAAAGTTCTTGATAAGCATGGATATGGTAACAAACTGTTATCTAAAATGGAGAAAGATTGTGTAGAGACTGATATCAAATATGAGGGTTTCATATTGCGACAGCAAAGCCAGCTTCAGCAGGTCGGCATGAATTTTATTTATTTATAGCAGTTGCATGTGTGTGCTTGTCGTAGCTGATGCTGCTACCATGAATCATAGTTTCTTCCTGGTCATATATCTCCAGATGGTTCGTCAACAGCACAGACAGCTTCCAGAGAACTTAAATTACTCTGACATGGCAACACTATCCGTTGAGGCTAGAGAAAAACTTTCAAAGGTATTCAACTTTCAGATTCTGTTGGTTTGATTGAAAATAAAGGGTACATTTGTAGTTAGATTCCCTTGAGAGTTGCTTGCGTTATACTGAAGTGTTTGTTTGGTGAAACTGTTGTGCAGATCTCACTCTTTATGACCTTGTTTCTTTTTTGCATTCACAGGTTAGGCCTCAGACAATTGGCCAAGCAAGCAGAGTGGGTGGTGTTAGCCCTGCAGATGTCACTGCCCTGATGATTATACTCGAGTCAAATAGAAGGAAAGCTAATGATAAAAGGCGGCTTGAAATGGTTTCAACAATGAATGCTGACAGCCAAAGTGTATCAGGACCCCCTACTACAAAAGCTTCAGATGCCTAAATGTTAGCGGAAAAAGCTTTAAAAGAAAGGAGTTTATTAGACTGCTGCCAGGAACTTGGTCCGCCACACTCATATAGCACAGGGACAAATTGCACAATGAGTGCTAGTGGTAGCATAAGCTGCTTCTGCTCGAAGGAACTCCGTCAAAGGACATGCTTATCCTCCGCTGAAAAGCAAGGGTAAATGCTGAATATTCAGACAATAAAAATCCAAGAAAATGGACAGAAAGACCCAGTGTGATTAACAAAGATATAATTAGCAACCCAACTGGACTGTCAAAATACACTAATAATTACCAAACATGACATTTTTGAAGTTCAGGCGGAAGTCTTTGAGTAAGTGTGAGTGCTGAGAGAAGCCATAGTTGGAGTTGATCACTAATGTTAGAAGTCAAGAGCTATAAGAACATAGATGCGTTATAGTCGGAACTCTTTCCACATGTAAAATCCAATACCCACAAAATATGCAAAAAGAAACGGATCTTTACATCCCTAGACCGCATTCTGATGAAGATTTGAAACCAGCGGTACCGTAGCATTGCGTCCAATAACTATTATCTAATATACATTAACCGTTATAAATTAGAATTCACCGGTATTTTTGAGATGACTTCAACTGTAATAAGCTATACATATATGAGTGCAGTTATTTTGAGATCCAATACTGCAAATGCACGTGCAAAAGACAAGTGGCAATTTAATAGTCATTGGATTGAAAATTGAAAGGTGGGATTTGGAGTCTCAAATTCTTAAATTTTAAGATAGATCTCAAATGAACCGGACTCGGATCCGGTAATCCACAACTATTTGCTGTGATGGTAAAAACGACGTCGTTTCGACGTTTTTTACAGAACCCTTTACTAAAACTACGTAGTTTCGGTTCGCATTAAATAGTTTTCGTTGCACTGGATCTTAATCCAAATGAACCCATCTCTAGCCGTGAATATTCTAGTTCAAATAGGCCAAATTAAACTTTAACTCCAATAACATATTCCTACGTATCAAATGGAAATCTATCTACATCAACTCCCTTTTAACTCAAATAAATATAAAAAGTTTTTATTCAAACTGATCCTATCGAGTTAACTACTTCATCTCCGTACAAATTCTCTAGCCGATGGTGCGAACTGATCAAAGCACAAGTTCAAAACAGCTACAAAAGAACACATTACCAGCTTCAAACCAAACAAGGCAGCCTGCCCTAAAAAGGGCATTAGTTGACCACTTCATCCCAAGCCCTTTTTCACCTCAAGTGCAGTTAACTTTTGAGTTTTTTTTTGATACAATTTAACTTTTGAGTTTTGAACACAGATGACTAAACTGCCCTTACAAGACAAGGGCATAGTTGTCCTCGGAATATTTTCGTTGAAACAGTAGTTTGAGCAGGCAAAAAACAAAAGTCATAGCACAAATTTGATGTTTTGCAACTTACCAATAAAATTTGAGAAGCTACATTCAATATAAATTTGAATACGGTAACTGGGGTGACACACTACCGAGTAAGGTGGAACGGATAAAAGTAAAACTAGAAATGGATAAAATACTGGATAAAACGGGAGATGCGGGTGTGACTGCTTCAACCAACAATGCTGGAATTTCCTCATTCAGAGGTGCTCAAGAATTCAGCTGCTTGTGCCTAGTCAAGAATCAAGATGCGGATTCAAACCTCATCAGCACCTATATATACCTACAATAACAAACTTCAATTCATCGATTGGTCGCAGAAACAGTTTTGATTACGAACAATTCCATAGATTATGGCAATGCGTGCGTGTTCTGTCCTGATGATGAGCATGGCGGTTTTGGCTGCTGTTGTTTTGGGTAGTACCTTTGTGAATGCTACTAGTAGAGGCGTGTCGGAGAATGGTTTCACCAGAGGGGAAGTGTCTTCGGGAAGTCGTCAGTCATCAAATGTTTACGAGGAGGCGAGGGACAGAATGGTTTTTTGGCTTCAACGTTTGGCGTCTGGACCTAGTCCAAGAGGCCCTGGTCATTAGCTCTAGCTACGTATGCATTCTCATTTGTTTGATTCGTTTTGTATAAAAATTTGGTTCCTATATCAATCGGCATAGGCAATCAGATCTAGAGCAGTCATGTTCAAATCAGTATGAATGTAGTGAGTCCTTGTCAATTTAATATAATTTATTAGCCGATGTGGCAAGGGTCATTAGTAAATGGATTTGCTTCTCAGGTTCTCATTTTTCTCAACCAAGTTGTTGGGCCTTAGTTTTGATGGATGACAAACACTAAGGACTAATATGGCTTTGAGTTTAATGTGATATGCAGGAAGCAAATTAAGAAAGTCTAACTTGCCAAAGATGGAATGCAATTAAGAAAGCAATCAAAAGAATAAAGGAACAATAGGCAGCCGCGCCGACTTTGGAAGGCGGCATTAATGAAGGAGATCTTGAGAGCATTAATTGCGCAACAAACATGGAAAGCAAATCTGAGTTGAGCATTTATGGAGAGAAAAATTAAGAAAGAAGAATCTGATTGAAGAGAGAAAGCAGACCTAATACGAGAAGTATAAAAGAGAGAGTCCGACGGCTTTGAAGCTTCTGTGCGAGATCCGAGAGCAAGAGAAGAAGAGATTTCTTTGAGCTAGATCGTCGTGCACGTTGCTGAGAAAGCTGTTCGAGAGTTAGTGTGGTGTGAGCTTTGTGAGGTTGAGTTTACGAGTTGCAAGTATTGTATCTAGTCGTTGTAGGCGATAGATAGTACGTTGTAATAGTCAAACAAGCATACCTTAAAGAAGCGTCATACGCATTCAAACCCTTCTCCGGAAGGTAGTGGTTTTACGCAGTAGTCTGGTTGGCTATTGTGGTTTCCACTATAAATCGTGAGTCGTTACTTTCAGTTTTTATTTAATTTAATTCCGCTGCGTTAACTGTTAACTGCAAACCCTCTCAGGGAACCCATAACTGAGTTACCTCAGAGGGAACGCTAACCTACGATCCAACAATTGGTATCAGAGCAGGTGCTCTAGATTTGTGTTAGCATTGCAGGTATAGATGGCAACTAGCAACTCAATCAACGACTCATTTTGGAAACCTCCACACTGAACCCTGGAGAGTTGACTGGTGACTCAGCAGATTGAAGCCCCTATTTGTTCTCTGGATGGGCAGTTATGGAGAGTGATCGAGCAAGGTCCAATCCCTATTGTAGACCCAAAGACCCAACTAAGGAAAAGAATAGGGAGGACTACACTGATGCAGATTACAAGGCCTTGGAAAAGAACAATCGGGCCAAAAAGATTCTATATGCTTCTCTCACCCCTGGTGATCTAAAGAAAGTCATGAAGTACAAGACTGCTAAGGATATTTGGAATGGATTGACCAGCTGTACGGAGGAAATGATGATATCAAAAAGAATAGAATTCTGGCAGCTTCAAGAGACTATGAGAGTGCCCTCCAAGGGAACACAGAATCGCTGGAAGACTTTCACACTCGATTTCAGACTTATGTTGGGCAAATGGAGTTCTTGGGTGAAGTGATCCCTGAATGGAAAGTCACACATCACTTCCTTCAAGCGCTGAACTCCAAATGGGATGTAGTAACCCTTGCACTACAAGCTCAGAGTAATATCAAGAGAATTACGCTTGAAGAATTGGTGGCTAAACTTCAGAGTCATGCTGGCATCATTGAAAGGAAAAATGCAAGAAGAGAACCTGAGCGAGCAAAGTCCATTGCACTGAAAATTGAAGAAGCTTTTGATCTAGCTCAGACTGACATGGGTGACATATGACATTCAGGACGAGGAGACTGCTCTCATGACAAGAGCTTTCAGGATGGCAACCCTCAGAAGGAACCCAGGGAGAAAGAACAATGCAGAAACTCTAAGGGAAAACAAGAGCAGACTCGCGAAAAGTTTGATGACAAGGAAGTCATCTGCTATCACTGTCAGAAGAAGGGACACCGTATTGCAGACTGCAGAAGCAAGAAAAGAGGAGAGCCCCCTGCACAGAACACCAAGCAGGCGATGCTTACCGCCTGGGGTGAATCCGACCCTGACAGTGAAGATGAATTACCTGTTAAGGAAGAGTGCCTAATGACTGGTCAAGGATCATCCAGCCAAGAACCATCTGAGGTAAATAACATTGATCTTTCTGATGATTTTGATTTTACTGACTCAGATTATATAGATGTGATTAGAGGTCTTCTTGAGACCAATGACAAGCTGAAGAAAACCATCACCAGTAAGAATGAGGAGATTGAACTACTGAAGAAAGGTATGGTAGACTCTCAGTGTCGCACATGTGAGGAAAGTGTCAAGGAGACACAAATACTGCAGGAGAGAGTTGCTCATCTAGAAACTGATAATGAGGAACTCCGTCACTCCCTAAAATGTGCCAGAGCAACAGAGGATGAGGTAAAGGACAAATTGGTCAAGGAAATGGCCGCTCTAAAGTTGGAAGAGACCAGCAAGGACTATGGGAAAAGGTTTGTCAGATCGGGTGTAGGATACACTCAAGAAGGAAGGAACATTGGATCTAAGACTGATAACCCTCCGAAGGAATGCACAGAAAAGGGTGAGAGCTCGGCACGAGATAAAGGAAAAGGAATTGCTTACCCTACGCCACAATCTGTTCCATTTGATGCAAAAGTGGCTCACAAGATCTGGAAAGAACAGGCCACAAACCCTAGGCCACCCAAGGTAGATCTTGTTGCTGCAAGAGACAAAAGATCGATACCAGCTGGAAGAAGCAAGTATGTTGGACTCAAAAGCCACAAGGTATGCTGGCACTGTGGAAGGGATGGCCACTACATAAGAGACTGCCACAAACTGAGAGATCTACGTGAAAGAAACAGAGTAAGGTATGAAAGGGAACCAAGCTATCCCTCCCAGGGAAGTCTGTACCGCTACCCCCACAGGGTGCTCTGAACTACAGACGCAGAGTTCCTTTCCAGGAACAACAGATGAGGCTGCAGAGACAGAATTTACTATGTCGGAACAGAACCCCGACAAACTCCTAGACGTAGATTAGATCTAAACTGTGATTTCAATTCTGGTTCTTCATTTATCTTTACTAAACCCAGTAGACCCAAGTTTGTCTGGGTCCGTAAGAACTGACCTTTCCTTTGCAGGTAAGAGTGACAGAAGATCCATGGTACATTGATAGCGGATGCTCAAGACACATGACTGGAAACGACGCATGGTTCATCACTCTTACTTACATGTCCGGAGGATCCATATTCTTCGGAAACAAAGGTATTGGTAAGATACAGGGTATAGGTAAGGTTGAAATTTCAAAAAATATAAAAATAGATAATGTTAGTTTAGTTGATAGCTTACGGTTTAATCTCTTGAGTGCCTCTCAGTTATGCATGAATGGTACAAATGAACTTATACTGACGACTAACGAATGCATTTGAGGTGTTTAAGTTCAGGGAAACTATTCTAAAGGGATCAGGAAAAATGAGCTTTACATGTTAGATCCAAATTTCATCCCTGACGAGGAAATCTGTCTAGCCACAGTGCATGATGATACTCTCTTATGGCATAGAAGACTAGGACACGTTTGTCTGAAGCTTCTCTCCAAGCTACACAAAAACGAGTTGGTACGGGACTGACCAAAGTAGAAAGAGAATTCAATGGAGTCTGCGATGCATGTGCTAGAGGAAAACAGCCAAGGACATCCTTCAAATCAAAACAAGTTGTAAGTACCGCTGCACCTCTTGAGAAAATACATATGGATTTGTGCGGTCCTGTGAACATCATGAGCAGAGGAGGAAACAGGTATATCTTAGTTATTGTTGATGACTATTCTAGATTTACATGGACCCTGTTCCTCCCGTCTAAAGATGAAACTTACACTGAGTTTGAAGCATGGCTGAAACGGATAGAGAACAAACTGAACAAACACTTAATATCCATCCGTACTGACAATGGAACCGAGTTTCGAAACTCGAGTTTTATCTCACTTTGCAGGGAACGAGGCATTGATCACAACTTCTCGGCCCCCAGAACTCCGCAACAGAATGGCGTGGTAGAAAGAAAGAACAGAACTTAGAGAATATGGCCAGATCTATGCTGATAGGAAGTTCAGTTCCGAAGAATTTCTGGGCAGAAGCGGTGAATGCAGCAAGTTACATCCTGAACCGAGTGTCACTAAGACCCCTGATAGGGAAGACACCTTATGAACTGCTGTTTGGAAGGAAACCCAGTGTGGGACATCTGAGAGTGTTCGGCTGTAAGTGCTATGTTCATAACAATGGAAAAGAAAGCTTAGGAAAGTTTGACCCAAGGAGCGATGAGGGAATTTTTGTTGGCTACTCAATCAACAAGAAGGCATATAAGGTTTACAACAAAAGGCTCCGCAAGGTTGAAGAAAGCATCCATGTGACTTTGATGAACTAATACAACTGAAGATCGTGTGGCAGACGATAATTCAGAGTTTTTAGTAAATGAGGATGATCTTCAACTACACTGGGATACGGATGCAGATCCAGAGGTAGCACAGACAGCTGACCCTGTCGAAGAAGGTGAGAATGCTATCCCTCAGGAGGATAACAGGGAGGAAGCAGAACTTCAGGGGGAACAAGAAGGTGAACTCCCTCTCGAGGAAGGCTTGGACGAAGCTGAAACAGAACCAGCAGCCACTAGGAGTGGACGACAGATCAGACCACCGTCCAGATTAAGAGATTATGAGTGCTACACCTCTCAAGGAGCATAAGCCTATCTGCCTTTGTCTCACTTGCTGAACCTAAGACGGTTTACGAGGCCCTACGTGACCCTGACTGGGTCATGGCCATGCAGGAAGAACTTCACCAATTCGAACGAACAAAGTTTGGAGATTGGTCCAAGACCAGAAGGTAGGAAAATCATTGGTACGAAATGGGTCTTTCGAAATAAAATGGATGATAAAGGAGTAGTTGTGAGGAACAAGGCTCGTCTTGTGGTAAAAGGATACAATCAGCAAGAGGGAATAGACTACGACGAGACGTTTGCTCCGGTAGCTCGACTGGAAGCTATCAGGCTGTTGATAGCATATGCCACCCATCACAACTTCACTTTACAGCAAATGGACGTAAAGACAGCTTTTCTTAACGGGGAACTCAAAGAAGATGTTTACGTGAGTCAGACACCGGGTTTTGAGAATACAGATTTACCTGATCACGTTTATATCTTGGACAAGGCACTATATGGACTAAAGCAGGCTCCCCGTGCCTGGTACGAAAGCTGTCAACATTTCTACTATCGAATGGTTATGTGCGAGGAAAGATAGATAAGACCCTCTTCCTTCTGAGGGAAGGCAGAGACACACTGGTAGTTCAGATCTATGTGGACGACATCATTTTTGGTCTTCAAATGACAATCTGGTCAAGAGATTCACTCAGCTAATGGAAAGCGAGTTTGAAATGAGTATGATCGGTGAGCTCAAGTTTTTCTTAGGACTACAAGTTGAACAAGGAAAGGACGGAACAAGAGTTCATCAACAGAAATACTTGAAAGATCTTCTGAAGAAGTATGACATGGAATCATCAAAGCCGATGCATACACCTATGTCCCCAAATGATTCACTCGGAAAGGATGAGAGCTCACCCCCTGTAGACCCAACGGTGTACAGAGGGATGATAGGTTCGCTTTTATATCTTACAGCTAGTCGACCTGATATCTTATTCAGTGTGTGTTTGTGTGCCAGGTTTCAGAGTGACCCAAGGGAGACACACATCAAGGCTGTAAAAAGGATCCTGAGATACCTGAGAGGGGCAGACGATCTATGTCTGTGGTATCCCCGAGGAGGTAACCTTACACTTATTGGTTACACTGACGCTGACTATGCAGGTTGCCGAATGGACAGAAAATCAACATCAGGTATGGCACAGTTCTTAGGATCATCATTGATATCATGGGGATCGAAGAAGCAAAATTCAGTCGCACTTTCAACCGCGGAAGCAGAGTACGTAGCAAGTGCCGCTTGTTGTGCACAACTACTATGGTTGATGCAACAGCTAAGTGACTATGGAGTTGAGGTTAAGTGTTCGACTATCTTTTGTGATAACACTAGTACAATTTGCATATCAAAAGATCCAGTGCACTTTTCACGTACTAAACATATTGAGATAAGATACCACTTCTTACGTGATTGTGTTGAAAAAGGGTTAATTAGGATGGAATACTGCCCAACGGAACGACAAGTAGCAGACATCTTCACAAAGGCATTGCATAGAGAACCCTTCGAGAGACAGCGCTTAGAGCTCGGTATGATCTCTCTAAACTAGCTGTACCAAGTTGTGTATGATATTTCCCTCGATGATTGACTATGTTGGCATGCGGACAAAGCTTGATTTCAACTTCACATTATCATTAGCATGCTTGATTGATTGATACTGATGCACGTTCTATGTTATCATACACACTAGTTTGGATGTGAAATAGCAGCTGTTAATGTCATGCAAGTAATTTTTCTTGTCTAGCCTATGTGAAGAACATCATATTTTGAACCCTCATTACAAGCCTAGATGTTCTTCCAAACTAACCCTAGCCGCATACACTTATGAGTTCCAACTGCCACCTTGTTTTATTTTGGAACTTGATTGCATATGTCATGTCATATTTATTGTTTTGGTTGAGTGTAACATATTTGAATCACTCTGATTATTACCGTGTTACACACCCTTCCAACCATGAGACAAAGCTGGGTTAGTGGAGATTGTGGCCCAATCGGATGAGGTAATTAATGAGGAGGATATCTGGGTAATTAATGCGCCGACCAAAAAGGCAACTAGCGGTAAATGCACACGATTTTCAAACCAGTTTTGGAAGGTCAAAGATCAAATTGAGAACAAAATTTGGCAACCCTAGATTCACAGACACTCACAAATCACTCACCAACTCCTCCGACATCTTCAATGGAAGCACATTCAAGCACCGAAGCAAACCGCACTTACGAAACCCTAAAAGCTCAGGGTTGGCTGACGAGCAAATCAGGACATGCTCAACAACCGGCAGTGGACGATGATGATGTTGAGGTTGTTGGGGAAACTCAATCTCGCCCAAAACCAGAGCGCATACGTCTCGGAAAAGGAAGGGAACACTCCGTCTCCGGCGCCCAAGGCTAAGAGGACAAATACAAAATCGGACAGGCGCAAGGACAAGGCACCTGTTCGAGCAGACGACGGGGATATGGAGGAAGGTGTGCAAGCTGAGACCGCTGAAGCGGCCGATATGTCAGGTAGATCTATCATACCAATGCTACACTTTCATGAGAAATTTCTTACTGAGTATAAGCTAGAAAGTGTGGTAGACGTGGTGAATGCTCAAGGTTTAGGAGCACTGTTCAGTTTAGAATCAACAGTAGATGTGGATTTGGTTAAGGAGTTTTACAGTTCGTATACACTGGATATTAAGGGGAATGTGATGGTAGCTACGTTTTGTGTGAATGGAGATGTGCATGCTTTCACAAGCAAGCACTGAGTCAGTGGCTGGAATGTACCACACTGGTTTTGAGGAATATGCAAGGGAGATGGCCAGCACACAGTGAGGCACCAAAGGCAGTGGCGGTCGAGTTGTGAAATCCAGATGTCTCAGCAAACACTGGGGATACATCAAAGATGAGTGCACAACAGGACTGTGCACAGGTTTGTAGTGTCGAACGTGATCCCAGGCAAGGCAACACAATGTGGTTCAGATTTTGGATTGTTTGCTGACTGATCAGCTGCTGAAAAGAATCCCATCAATTACCCGAAGATTGTGATGATGCATATGAGTCATGTGAAGGCAGTGGGAAGCATGGGCTTCCATATCCGAGTTGTCAAGATAATTCTGCAAAGTGTGTGTGTATGACCTAAGAGAGGAACCGGCTTGGGAAGGTTCAAAGAGGAAATCTGAATGCCATGGGATGGGACTTTATGACAGATTATGGTGGTACAAGGAAGGAATGCTACCACCTATGGAATGGTACCAAGCTAAGGGAGATGAGACTCAGGGAGAAGAAGTACCAGCTGCTGCAGAACCGGTGGCCGCGACCAGCACCATAGACATCACTCCGATTGTGGAGATGATCACCAGGGTTGAGGCGACATTAGCTAACATCACTACTACCCTCGGTTCTTTGGATGCAAGGGTCAGGTTATTGGGTCAAGTGACCAAGGCAAGGGAATCCGCGGACCTAGTGCTAACCAACAACATCGTGACTAAGGAAGAGTTCACGAAGCTCTTCAAGCAGATGCACTATGTCGGAACAACCCTCATGGATCACTTCAAGGACATCTTCCGCAACTTCTGATCCAGCAGCGTCTCATGGTTCCCAGCTTGATTCCCCACCACATTAGCCCCTTTTATTTCTGAACATTTTATTTGAACTTGCTTTGACATTGCCCCTGCTGTTTTGAATTTGAACTTGTGTGTTTTGGTGACATTTTATGGCATCATTTCTTTTATTGTGCGTGTTTTTGTTAATTGTGTCGTTGATTATCATTGCTTGACTTGCTGCCCTTTTCGATGATGTCAAAAGGGGGAAGTATTACTAACACGCAGGTACAGTTTGAGGGGGAATGCAAGTTCTGAGACTGTTTCTCTAAGGGTTATCGTGCATACCCTGAGGGGGAAGTCTGATACTTGGTGCATACCCTGAGGGGGAAGTCTAGTACCCTGAGAGGGAAATCGATGCACAGTTCTGAAAGGGGTATTTCATATAATATCTGATAAATGCTTTGATCTATACTGATTCAGATTATTGCTTATGTGTTTATTGCTTATCTGATAGTGGTTTGTCATCATCAAAAAGGGGGAATATTGTTGGGCCTTAGTTTTGATGGATGACAAACACTAAGGACTAATATGGCTTTGAGGTTTAATGAGATATGCAGGAAGCAAATTAAGAAAGTCCTACTTGCCAAAGAAGGAATGAAGAAATCAAAAGAATAGGAACAAAGGAGCGCGCCGACTTTGGAAGGCGGCATTAATGAAGGAGATCTTGCAAGCATTAATTGCACAACAAACATGGAAAGCAAATCTGAGTTGAGCATTTATGACGAGACAAATTAAGAAAGAAGAATCTGATTGAAGAGAGAAAGCAGACCTAATACGAGAAGTATAAAAGAGAGAGTCCGACGGCTTTGAAAGCTGCGCGATATCCGAGGAGCAAGAGAAGAAGAGATTTCTTTGAGCCGGATCGTCGTGCACGTTGCTGAGAAAGTTGTTCGAGAGTAGTGTGGTGTGAGCTTTGTGAGGTTGAGTTTACGAGTTGCAAGTATTGTATCTAGTCGTTGTAGGCGATAGATAGTACGTTGTAATAGTCAAACAAGCATACCTTAAAGAAGCGTCATACGCATTCAAACCCTTCTCCGGAAGGTAGTGGTTTTACGCAGTAGTCTGGTTGGCTATTGTGGTTTCCACTATAAATCGTGAGTCGTTACTTTCAGTTTTTATTTAATTTAATTCCGCTGCGTTAACTGTTAACTGCAAACCCTCTCAGGGAACCCATAACTGAGTTACCTCAGAGGGAACGCTAACCTACGATCCAACATAGTTTTTCACATACGGTGGTCTACGTATATTTAGTTTGCTTTTTCTGCACATGTCTTAATGTAAAAAATCATCCGGCTTAAAAGCTTTGATCAAATGCTTGCGAATTTTTTGTTCTTCTTTTGTGACCTCCATCGTGTTATGAATCTATAACTATTCACAACTCCTATAATATAGCATATCTAATGTCTGCTTAAATATTTGTTCTCCGAGGTGGCGGTGGTGAAAGGTTTGGTGGCCGTGATTTTAAAAAGACAACTCTTATAACGGAGGTTACGGTGCTTTATGCCTCACAAAAATTTAACGACGTTCTAAAACTCAATTCAAAAATTTATTATTCTAAACTTGTGCTTTTATTAAGTTTCAGAGAATAAATGTGACAAATCACTGACTTTTTATTTTCTATGAGATATTAAAAATAAATTTCAAATTCATTCTTCACATGGACTCTGAAGTCTAGATAAATTTAAAATGCAATCCTCATCTTTCAAGCTTTATTCATACAGAAAGGAATCTCCTGAAATTGCTTTGCTGACAATTTTCTCGACAGAAGTCCGACATGAAATACAACCATGTCTGATTCAATATCAGCATCAATTCCATTTATGTTCACCCACGCAAATAGCTTCTTAGCTTGAATTCCCGACACTTGGGTGGCCGATCCATATTTCAATTTGCCTTTAAGAACCTTTTTATAGTACACCAACTCGTCAAACTGTACATAGCAGGGATTTTCAAGGATGACCTCGAAGTGACCATCTTCTGAGAGAGTGTACGACTGGACAATATTCGGGATCAGACCCCTCGGAAGCCCGTACTTTTCAATGACATCATGGATATTATCGCTTCCGGCCGTTTCAGGGGTTTCGGGGGTGTCAGAGGTGATATCGACAGGGAGGCTGAGGTTGTGGGTTTGAAGGGTGAAGATCATTACAATGAACACAATCAGGGTTTTTTGGCACACTTGAAGATGACATACTGCCATTGTTGAGTAGATAAGAGACTGATGGATAAAAAAACAGCAGTTGATAAGTTTTATGATTTTCTAGTAATTAGTAAGTGAATTGAATGATCTCAATTCAAATTTATACAACAATAAATATTAATGTCGTATGCTTTTTCCAAGGTAATTGGTTTGTTAGACGTCAATGGATAATGTTTTTCACGTGATTTGTTTTTATTTCATGTTTAGGAAATAAAACATGTTACAGGGTTGGTATAAAGATAAATATTATTAATATATTAAAGGTCGTATGCTTTTTCAAAGGTAATTGGTTTGTTAGACGTCAATAACTATAATGTTTTTCACATGATTTGTTTTTATTTCGTGTTTAGTAAATAAATCATTTTATACTACAAAAGCAGGCATGTTTGTTACCGTTAACATTATTTTTTTAATCACAATAAAACATTAAAGCACTGTTAGTAGCGGATCCAGGAATTTTTGGTGTTGGAGCAACATAAAATTCTTTGTAATTTTTTTAATTTGTAGACTGTGTTATTAATGATATTTTCAATTTATATCAAATGTCTCATTCAATACGTAATGCATCATTTTCAATATAGTCAATTTATCTAAACCTTTTATATTATATACGGAAATGTCAAAGTTTTTGCAATACACACGTGTCTTTTAATAGTGGGTTATGTTCAATACGAAAATTTATTTGAGTAATCTAACAATTAAAATTAAAACTTAATCTTCAATTTAATATAAAACAAATCATCAAGAGTATGTGTGATTGAGATTGATAACTCATTGTGAGGGCATCTGCAGCGGGAGTGAAAGTAGGACTTCCTACCTGCGATTTTGGGACGTCCGACAACAATCTAGTATGCAGCGCGACGATCGACCTGAGGATGTTCTGAGGATGTGCTATGCGGCGTGCTCCTTGAGGATGGAAGAGAGGACGTGCGGTTCGTTTGGAATTAAGGTTTGGGATCGCACGTGACTGATCACGTGCACACTTTATTTAATTTTCAGTCCATTTTATGCAGGCCCAACAATAAATAAAAATAACATTTAGCCCATGAATGAATTTAACTTAAATATTCAAACGGTCCATTAATCTGAACCGTTAAATTTAACGGTTCAGATTAATGGACCGTTTAAAAAGTATTTAAATGTCAGAAAAATCCAGAAAAAATCCAGAAAAAATCAGAAAAATAAGAAAAATCAGAGAAAGTCAGAAAAAATTCAGAAAAAATTCAGAAAAAATTCAGAAAAAATTCAGAAAAAATTCAAAACAAACGGTAACTTATTAAGCTATAAATACATACCATATTTCTTCATAAACTCATTACTTTTTCTCTCAACAATATTTTCAAATTATTTTTTCCAAATTTCAATGTCAAGTAATTGGTCCAAATCCGAAGATGTTCAACTGTGCATATCTTTTGTTCGACAATCCGTTGATCCAATTTCGGGAAGTCAACAAAGGGTAGACAAATTGTGGGAGAAAATATATCATGATTATCAACAAAATTGGGTGAGAAATGAGCACGAAATTAGGACGGTTGAAAGATCTCAAGCCGCCCTTCATCTCGCTTTGCTAAGTTAAAGCCGTTGTTAGTTTATTGGAGCTCTTGTCTAGCATACGCAAGGAGGAATCCGGAATCCGGTTGCAATTTACAAGATGAGGTAATTAAATTACTTTGTTCATTGTATTTTAATTTTTTCTTGTTAGTTTAATATTTTGATTATTTGATTGATAGTGCTCTATTTTTTGTGCTAGCTAAGAAAAGCTCAAGTCATGTACGTTGCAAAAAAGAACAAACGTTTTCACATTTTGAGTGTTGGGAACAAAGTGAAGAATCATCAAACATTTGCAATTTCCGAATCATATACACCAAGAAACACATATGAGGGCTAGTCCGATTGTGGATGAGGTAGATTCATCGGAAGTGCCAGAGAATCCAACCTTACAAGAAACATTATTTTCCACACCAGAAGACTACCAACACGTTCCGCTAGTCCTGTTAGACCACCCGGAGTAAAGGCGGCAAAGGAATCTAAAAGAAAAGGTAAGAATATTGCTAATGAGGTGCATAATCAAGCTTTGATGAGTATTGCAGAAAGTCAAAGACAAAGTGTTGAACAAAATCAGCTTCAGATGGAGCGAGACTGGAAAATGCAACAACAACTTCTCGAAACAAAATCAACAAAAATTAGACCGCGAGTGGAAAATGCAAATGTATCAAGTTCAGAAGGCAGAAAAGGAGGACAATCAGAGAATCATGCTCATGGATATGATAAAATGACCCGAATCAAAGAAATTTTTTTCAAAGCGAAAGAGTGAAATTCTTCGTCGCGATGATGAGGATGACAGTAGCGAAGCAGGTGGTTCTGATGAATTTGCGAATTGTTACCGCCCATTTAACTTTGATGACTAAAGTATTTCTTGTATTTTTTTCAAGCATTTTATAATATTTAGAGTATTTACTTAATTTTCTTTTTCAAGCATTTTAAACATATTCATAAAAATAAATTAAAAAACACATAATATATTCATTAAATTTGTTTTTAAACATGTTCATCAATTTCAAACATTAAAAATAAATTCAAAAATACATAAAATATTAAAAAAAATGTGAAAAAGTGTTTGAAATATATTATTTTTATTATGAACAGTAATAGGACATCCTCTAATAGGATGTTGTGCTGCACAAAATCCCTTAAAATGTTGCCACTATTTGGTAGGACGTTTCTCTTAGAGAACTTCCTCTAAGAGTAGGAAGTTCTCTATGGGTGCGGATGCCCTGAGCTCCATGATCTAGGAATGTGGCCAGTGGTTAATTTTTGCAAACCAATACTCAGAACTCTGGATCACGTCCTAACGAAGAGAAGTGTGTCAGCCGTAATAATGCATAAGCGAAACTTTCGGAATTCATTAAATGCAGAGATTCCTTAGTCAGTAAGTTGTAAGGATTAAATGGAGAAGCCAACGAGCATTATGGACGATTTATTGTGATGACCGTTATAGAAATTAATTATCAATCATTGTCAAACCTAACGTTAACAATAGAAGACAATTAATGCAACATGAAAACTCAGATAAATGGAGGAGGAGATAGGCGAACAAGGTGAGCGAGTTGATTAAGTCTCCACGACAATGCACATACAAACTAGATCTTGTGACATTGGAAAGATTCAGACTACAACATCAGGAGGCTGTTACAGAGTCATCTGACGGGAGGTCTGTTAACGCTCAGACTACAACAACGGGAGGTTGTTACAGAGTCAATCAGATGGGAGGTCTGTACGATCTTATGGGAGTTAGATTTGTTCAAGCGCAACTTGGACTATAGTGTAGATTGTTTGAAATAGTGACGAGAGAGTTCGATCAATATTTCTTTGAAACACATTTTACACTTGTGAAGCAGTTCCCGGGATTGGGAGAATCCCCCAGACTAAGGCCTTCGGAGCCGAATAGAGTTAACAAATTCTGTGTTTTGTTTAATTCTGTGATTCATCTATCTGTGTTTGAACTTAGAAACATAGATTTCTAACGCGTCTGAGAACCAAACGTGTGGTTTCAGTTGGTATCAAATCCAGACACTCTATAATAAAGTGAATAAGATTCGTACTAGACGCAAAAATATGATGAACTATCGTGAGGCTCAAATCAGACCACTAATGCTGGATGACACGAATTATTCCTACAGAAAGACAAATGATGGCATACATAAGATCTCTAGATAATAGAGCATGGAGAAATGTTATTGTCAGATGGACATCACCATAAATCTTTTGAATGAATCACGAGATCTGGTAGCAAAGATGAAGCATCATGGACTGCAGATAAAGACAGAGCTTCAGCAGCTAACTCAAAAGCCTTGAATTCTCTATTTGGGGTTGTAAAACCGAATGTTTATACTCTAATCTCACAATACATCACTGCCAAAGATGCATGGAATGCTCTACAAACTACATTTGAAGGGACATACAAGGTAAAGGAGGCAAGATTAGATATGCTGAATCACCAATTTAAGAGTCTAAATACGGTAGAAGAAGAAACCATTACGAAATTTAATGGGAGAGTCATGGGCATTGATAATTAGTCACACGCACATGGAAAACCTATCGAAAATTAAGAATTGGTGAGAAAGACCTTAAGAGCAATGCCTCAAAAAGTTTGCAATGCATAGAATTGCTATTAGTAGGATGCATGACCTAAAATCCTTAAGGTTAGAAGAATTGGTGGCACAACTAAGGTTTCATGAAGTAGAGATTGAGATGGCCAGACTCTCAGAGAAGAAGAATCGATCTACAACACAAAAGGCAGAAGCTGCAGACGCAGAATGTGAGTCAGAAGCAGATGATCTAGCCATGTTGTTCAAGACGTCCAGTAGAAATCAGAAGAAATTCGGAGACAATCGCAGAGTTGGATCTGGATCAGGACTAGCCAGAGGCCTACAAATTAGAAAGAAAATGAGGGGGAAAAAAAAGGTGTCAAAGGGATACATATTCAGAGGGAATGTGACAGCGCGTCGTTGTGCACTGCAAATCTAAATTTATATTCCTACTCATACTAGTATAGCAATAAGCAGGGTCGAACCCAAGGGAAAGTAATCTAGTCTAGGAATTGATCTACTAGCTAATCTACTCCTATCAGGGGTTTGCTGGAAAATTGTTTGTAAATTAAAACTAACGGTTTGACAACTGAATGAGAAATCACAGTTCAGGGAATCTCGTTGCAACTAGTAATCATAGACTAGACACGTTCTAAGCTAATGAATTATGGTAGTTCTAATTAGATAGTCCCGCTAGGGTTATTACCTAATTCTAGTTCTATCCTCTATTACCCGCTAGAGTCTCAAGAAGACGTAACAATAACCTAATCACACTACCACAATAGCTCCACCGCTAGGCTTTAGTACTATATTAATCCAATTAGATATCATACAATTGCTATAAACCTAAGTTCACCGCTAGGCTGAGTTAAGCAAATAACAATACATGCAATTATAACAAAGAACAAAATTCAATAGATTAAAACTTGCTATTCAATGATCTCATACAATGTTGCAACTCAATTCCCCAAACTGTAGGGAAATTTAGCTACTCATGGAAAACATTATAACAAAACAAAATACTGAAATTGAGTTCGAAGAGTTATCATTTTTTAAAGACAAGGTTGAAGCTTGATCTCTGTTCTCTACTCTAAGCTCTGGAATTTCGCCGTCCAAAGATGCCCTCTCAATTAGGATTGAAACCCTAATCAAAAAGCTGCTGATTTTCTGAACTGGGCCGGGCCGAACTCACTGCGGACCCTTCTTGGATTTCATCTGCGGACCCTAAAGATTTGTTTAAATTCAATGACGTCCGCGGATGAAAATGTAGTACCGTCCGCGGCTGACGTCATGCTGACATCATCCAGTCTGCATTCGCTTCTTCCCTTCGTCTTCGTGCTCCGAATCCGTCTAGAATTGCTCGATAAGCGTGTAAAATCTCCATTGCACTCAGAATACGCCTGAAATGCAAAATACTACAACAAGGTAATATTTCGCAAATAAAACATATAAGGATGACGGAAATAAGACAATGATGGATCGTGTAAATACGCTCCATCAGAATTTCTCAAGAAACAGAAAAATGCTATGATCTCTGGATGGAGTGATACAAAATCAGAAGCATATGAGAGTGGATCTCTGAACTTCATGGCACTGACAGCTGTAACAGCAAATCTTGATGAGGATTCTAACTTATCAGAAAGTGAGGCAGAAATCTCTGATGAGGTTACTAGAGAAAGGTTCAAACATTTGTATGTCAAATGGAAAGAAACTCGGGATGATAACTCAAGACTCAAGAAAGAGGTGGTAGTATTATCTGATCAAGTAAGTTGTCTGAGTCAAGAGCTTTAGGAGTACAAAGATAGACTGTCTGCATCAAAAATCGAAGTGAACTGGTTCAGAAAGTATATCAGAATGATGAACACCGGAACCAACAAATTGGAGAAGATACTAGAATCAAAAAAGTTGAAAAATGATCTTTCTGGAATAGGATGCGAAAGGAAGAAAGAAAGTGGTGAGACGAGGTTTGTTGCTGCAACTGTAGACTACCAAGGGACAAAAGTATGGTCTAATTATGATATTAAATGTGGTTAATGTAACAAACATGGCCTCAATCATGCTAGGTGCGCAGAGTATTTTGATCCAGTTTTTTTATCCAAGTCCATTTACGCTTCCAACATCCAACAACTTCAAAGTATTTTGATCTGTGAAGAACTAACGAGTTATGAAGGAAAACATCAACAGTGACATACGTCCAGACACGAACAACTGTATCTCCTTTGAGGCCAATGGAGAACCATCCAACTCAGCAGTTGCGATGTCAACAGAACTGGGACTCCCAACTGTTCCCAGTGATCCGGTACTCCTTCCGAACCCATTCAACAGAATTGGTGGCTGATGAAAAACCAATAGTATGTCAGTAAAGCAAGAAACTATAAGAAAATCAACCACTTAATGGGTTTTTATCCAATTTATTTTTAAGAAAATCCATGACACTGTAACTAAGTTATCATAACAAAGCTGGTAAAATATGTCTCAAAAGAATCTGTATCATGCTCTCGCTCTAGCTAGCCCAAAATCCCACACACTGCGAGCCACCAAACAAGCAAAGGCATGACTGGTGGAAGTGATACAACTAACAAAAATTTGGAATTGCAAGCAAGGTTGGTCCACATATAAGATGATTCAGGCTACGTGGACGGGTCAAATTGTGAAGACTAGCAATAGAACTCATTTATTCATTGCAAAAAGGAAACTGAAAAATAATTTCTACATGCACAAAATTTAGCAAAAGATACCAAATGAGTCAAATATGTAACACTGTTGTGACCATATATTTTTAGGAACAGGTTCTTTAGAATCCCTTTGGTAGGAGCTTTGTAAAGTCCTCTCATATCCTTTTTTTCAAGCATTAGGTGGACTTTAGGAGGATTAATTCATTTATGTGAGACGGAAGGACATCATCACAATCGTTGATTTCTATTAATCAATCCAACGGTTAATATTGAAAACCATTATTCAATAACTGTACCGTATTTTTTGATAATTCATATTAAATTTAATTAAAAATCAATTTAATCTCAATCGTTAGATTAACCTACAATTGAGATTAAATCTTTATATCTCACAAAAATTTAATGTCCTTTTAAACTCAACCCAAAAATTTAAGAATTAATGTGACAATTCTCTGAGTTTTTATTTTCGATAAGATATATTAAAAATAAATTTAAATTGCAATCCTCACATGGACTCTATAAGTCTGAATAAATTTAAAATGCAATCCTCATCTTTGCAGCTTTATTCATACAGTTTGGAATCTCCAGAAACTGCTTTGGTGGCAATTTTACAGACAGAATTCCGGCATGAAATACAACCTTGTCTGATTCAAAATCAGCATCAATTCCATTTATGGTCAACCACGCAAATAACTTCTTACCCTGAATTCCCGACACTTCAGTGGCCGACCCATATTTCAATTTGCCTTTAATAACCTTTTTATAGTACACCAACACGTCAAACTGTACATAGCAAGGATTTTCAAGGATGATCTCGAAGTGACCATCTTCTAGAAGCATGTACGACTTGACAATATTCGGGATCAGACCCCTCGGAAGCCCATACTTTTCAATGACATCATGTACGTCGCTTCCGCCTGTTTCGGGGGTGATACTGATTGGGAGGCTGAGGTTGTGGGTTTGAAGGGTGAAGATCAATACAATGAACACTTGAAGGGATTGAAGGGTTTTTTGGCACACTTGAAGATGATATATTGCCATTGTTGAGGAGATTAGAGACTGATGGATCAGAAAAACAGCAATTGATAGGTTTGTATGATTTTCTAGTAATTAGTAAGTGAAGTGAATGATGCCAATTCAAATTTATACAAAAACAAATATTAATGGTCGTATGCTTTTTCCAAGGTAATTGGGTTTGTTAAACATCAATGGCTATAATGTTTTTCACATGATTTGTTTTTATTTCATGTTTACAGGGTAAAAAGATATTTATTACAAAATGCCTCTGTGACTTGATTTTTTACCTTAATGTGAATTAAACACTGAAAAACTATACATTCCAATACCAGGCGTGTTTGTTACCGTTAACATTCTTTTTAAGGGTCATTGTATAAAATCATTATTATAATATACTATTTTGTAGAAAATCACCATTGTAATAACTAATTACGAAATGCATCTATTATAATAGCTCCGCTATCGAAAAACCACAATTGTCACTGTTCCGTTAAAATTACCATTATCAACGCGTTCGGGTGGTTATTTAATATTATTTTATTAATTAAGTTAATTGCAAAAAACCACTATTATAATCTTGATTTTGCCAACCACCATTATAATCTCAATTTTGCAAAAACCACCTTTTTAATAACAATGAATTGTGAAATTACTATTGCCTGCTCTGTTCGTGCTAGATCGAAGGCTTCAACGGTAATAACTCTTTGATGTCTAATTAGCTACACGATTCTTCAGTTTAATCTTGATGGATGTCAATGAAGAAATAATGCTAAAAAGAAAATTCATGTTCGAGATCTTATTGTCATTTTGTAATGGCTTGTCATTTTGTAATGGCTATCGGCTAACCAATTCAAAAAAAAATTCCTCGTCTTATCCTCATGAAGTATGATTTATTATGACGTTGCTTTTAAACTCTAATTGTCGTATTGTATTGTTATCTTTAAGGTATAAAATTGTGCTAAAGATACAAACTTCAATTATATCTGTGGTCGCAAATACACGTATGTCAGGTTTCATATCTAGTGTGATCATTTATTAGTGAACCTTAATTTTTAGCCAGAGGTATTTTGCATTGCTCATCAAACTTAGCCATAATCGTATCATCAACAATTTCTATTGTTACTTGTATGCTCATATGTAACTATTATAAAATAGTCATTTTGTAATTAATTATTATAATGCTAGTTTTCAGTAAAGGTGAATATTATAATAGTGGTTATCTATAATTATCAATATTAAATTATTTACTCACGCGGAATGATGATTTTTTGACAACAGAGCAATTATAATAGATGTATTTCGTAATTGGTTGTTACAATGGTGGTTATATGTAAAACACTATATTATAATAGTGGTTTTATGTAATTGTCCATATTTTTAATCACATATGTATTATAAAGGCTTTGTTTGTTTGCATGAAAAAATGAGTGAAAAAAACTATGTAAATGTAAAGAGAAATACATTTACAAGAAGTAGTGATCTAATGATCAGTCATCTGGTCTCCATCTCAGACGTCGGTGGTTCAAACCCAATATTTGATTATATCAAAAAATTAAAGAATAATAGATGAAACAATACAAAAAATTTCTTTCAATTTTCCATCCGGATGGTAAGATAACAGTTATAATTATCAATTTTGAATCAAACTCCGTAATTTATTTCCGCATTACCTAATCACTTTGGTACTTCCTTCAATAGTTAGGAATAGACATATGGTCGTGTTTTATTCATTTGAACGAATGATTTACAGGGAAAGTACAAGGTTAGCAACAATAGGTCACGAGAATCCACTTTGTAACTCTGCTAAAATCCGAAGTTTCTGCCTGCTATTTGATTTTGCCAAACTAAGATGCAGTGTTGCATCTTCCATGAGTGTGTTATTGCTAACAGCAACGTCCATTCCGATGAAGATTTACATTACTACACGAGTGTGTTATTGCTTAAAGCCAATCTGAACTAGAAGGAAACCAACCAACACTGAAACAAAGCATAAATGCAATGTAGCCGTGAGAATGTGAGGTTAATTAGAGTAAGTGAGAGCACACCAAAAAAGGTCATCAGCATCCTTCTCAATCAATCAGCAAACGCTGAAGTTGATCCATCTCAGGTGCTTCACTTGCTTGTACATATAAATATTCTGACAGCTTGAAAACTGAACTATCTATTTATATCATGTCTTAGCATTATATTAGAGCTACCTGTTGTCCGTCAAATGGACATGAAGAAGATTCAGTTTCTGCGGAATGTTCAGTTTTTGGGTCGTTGACTTTCTTTTTCCTTTTCTTCTCAATTTGACGGTCTGATTTGTTTAATGCTTTGTCAGCCTGGGAGACAATTTTGGAGACGGTGAATCCAGCAACTTCAAAGTCTTTTGATCTGTGGAGAACCAATGAGTTGCGAAGGAAAACATCAACAGTGTCATACGTCCAGACACCAACAACTGCTTCTCCTTTGAGGCCAATGGAGAACCATCCCACTCCAGCAGCTGCAATGTCAACAGAACTGGACTCCCAACTGTTCCCAGTGATTCGGTACTCCTTCCGAACCCATTCACCAATCTCTTTTACTCTTGCCTCACCAATTGGTGGCTGATAAAAACCCAAAAGTCAGTAAAGTAAGAAAGTGTAAGGAAATCAACCGTTTATATAGGGTTTTTATCCAGTTTATTTTTGATGAAGATCCATAACACTCTAAGTTATTAAGATAATGCTGGTAAAATATGTCTCTAAAGAATCTGTATCATGCTCTCTCTAGCCCAAATTCCCACACATTGCGAGCCACCAAACAAGCAAAGGCATGTCAGGTGGAAGTGATACAACATAACAAAAATTTGGATTTGCATGCAAGGTTGGTCCACATATAAGATGAATCAGGCTCCATGGACGGATCAAATTGTGAAGACTAGCATTGGTACTCCTTTATTTTTTGTAAAGGAAACTGAAAAACAATATTTCTAAACGCACAAAATTAAGCAAAAGATACCAAATGAAGCAGCAGAATTTGTAACACTGCTGTAACCACATTATATCCGTGTAAGAATGTAATTCCATGAAAATGACACTTTCTACAGTAAACAATACATGTAGTTGACACTTTCTAATGTAAACAATACCTGTAGTTGGCGACCAAAATGATCATCCACCATATGGCACACATTTTCTGTCTTGCCCATGTGCAAGGGAAGGTGAGGTGATGCCCATACACTGACATAAACAGTATCCACCGCTGACTCCTCAATGTCTAACCGCATCAGCCCAGCAATATGAATTGAGTAACCAGCCTAGCAATTTTTAAGTTTAAGAGAAAATGTTAACCATCACTTGTCGTCAGAAGGCATGCGAATTTATTGGTATGAAAGAAGCGAAGAAATCGGTTTAGACTACAAAGGTACATACAGAGCGGAACTGCATTACGTGAGTAAATATTAAACCTCAGAACTTCAACCTCGTAAACAAATAAGCAGGCATAATTATACTAGATAACCAAGAAATAGGACGGAGAGTTTACTGACATAGAATACACTTTACCCGAATATACTTTATCAAACTGAACTTTAGGGTCCATATTATGCAGTCAAATTATAAAAGACGAGAGATAATTTACTCTCTATAATGACTTGAAGTCACCAGTCAGAATTCAATGACAAAATTGAAACTGCTTCTACAAGGGGAGACATATTATAATAAATTCTTCCATGATGTGAGGAACTGAAGCAGATCTAAACTGTTGCTAATATGGAGGCACTACAATCAAACTGTTGTTGCATAGTAAAGAAACTAACCCTGATTCTGTAAGTCCTCGGTCTCAACTCTTTACTTATTTGAACCAGCTTTTGCTCTTCTGGCGTTAGTCTAGTAGCCATATGATTAGGATTTAAAAGCCCAGGCGTGTCAAACAGCTTGGCTTGACTGGGGAGCACACCTCCAACTCTAACAATCCCCAGTGTTGTGCCAGGCACTGGAGCTTCAGTCAAATGAGTCACTTTCCCACGGCATTCTTTCCTATCGCATTGATCAAGGTAGATTTTCCGGCATTCTGTGATCCAATTGCCCAAACATTCCCTCTTGGCCCAGCTAATCTAACCACATCATCAAGCAGGTTCTTCAAACCCCAATTTTTCACAGCACTCACAAGATGAACACTAGTCACCTTGTTTGCACCTCCTTCCCTAGCTCTCCTCCTCACCCAATGCTCAAAGTAAGTCGGCGATATAGAAGCTGGCAGTAAATCAATCTTAGTCACCACCAGCACAACTCTAGGCACATTACCAGACTTCCCTTCCTTCCAAGCTGCATCATATTCCTCTACAGTATCAGACACCAATTTCGCAACTTTCTTCGGAAATGAGCCATCAAAATCGTCGCATCCACTACCATCAATACTACTGACCTAGTCCCTTTCGCACTCGCAAGCTTCTTCCCAATTGTGTGATCAAAATCAAAATCCGGTAACAAATTCTCCACACTCATATCCTTCACCTTCCCATAATGCCTCAGCGAATGACACCTCACACAAACCACAGGCTTCTCCAGCCTATCTACTATCACCTCCTCCTCACATCCCTCACCCTCGGCCACAAATCCTTTCTTCACAGAATCCGAAACCTCCGCCTCATCCACAACAACCAATCCTCTCCTGGCTCTCATCACATAATCAGAAACCTTCTCCGACGGCTTGATGAAGTAGCCAGGCTGCTTAACATCGGAGTTCTGCATATGAACACCGCAACCTGGACAAATGAGTGCTGATTGTGAAGCTCGCTCATCGTAATTCCCGTCTCGACTGAACACAGACGACAACCTCGCCGGAGCGGAGGCGGATGAAAAGCATCTGCAGTGCGAAACAGTGAAGAAACCATTTCTAGGGTTTGAAAGAATTTTGTGGTTATTTTCAGATACTACGAAAAGAGAAGAAGTTGTTGAAGGCTTGGAGACAGAGGATAGAGCGACCAGTTGGTTCCTCAGCTGCGCACAGAGTCGTCTCCGTAACATCTCTCTCATTCACTTCGTCTTCGTCGCGCGCCGCCGCCGCCGCATTTGCTTCCACTCAACGATGATGGGCCGTTTCAATATGGGCTTAGATTCTCATCGGGCCAAAGTGAGCCCATTCATCTTAAGACATGAAGAGTCGTAGCGTGTCGGTGTTTTGTTGTTTTTGAAAATTCGGTGCCACGTGGCAATTTTTATCCGTCGTCTTTTGTGAATAAAGTTTGAAACGTCCGTAATACACAACGCAGATACGAATTCAATTGAGTTAGTTACATAAAGGTGAAATAGACAACCAAAATCAACCAAAATCAATGTTTGCACGACATAAACACAAACACAAACCATCTAACTCGAAAATCCAACCTTCCATCTTTTTTCAGTTGATGAACTATCAGAATGACCAAAATTGACGATTTTTAATATCAATATTAGCCCACCAAGGGCTAGCCTAGTGGCAGTGGAGGTTGTATTATAAGCCACACGTCATGGATTCGATTCCTGGTGGGTGCTAAAGTAGTGGGGCTTTAGCGCGGTGGGTTTTTTTTAAAAAAATATCAATATTAATAAAATATAAATGAAACTAGTGATCCAATGATAAATCACATTGCATTTAAGAAGAAATTATTTTAATAGAATATCCACGAAGAAGTGAAAAGCAGGGTTTAAATCTGGTGCAGCCTATAGCCAATTGCAGCGAATTGAAAACTACGTAGTTTAGTTTAAATGATTATAAAACTACGTCGTTTTACTAAATTCCAAATTAAAAAATAATAAATCCGTCGTAAAATTATGTAGTTTTTACCTAAACTATGTGTTTTGCATCCGCTGCATTAGGTTGTACGCAGCATCGGATCTTATTCCTGAAAAGCAACATGTCAATAACATAGATGAAGTAGTTAAAGGCTGCATATGATTTCAGAATTGAATTCGATACTGCGCCGCTATATGCTGTGAGTACCAAAATGACGTCGTTTTGACGTTTTTATTATAACTCTACATAGTTTTGAGTAAAACTTTTATCAAAATTATATGGTTTTGACTCGTAGCAAATAAGTTTTATGGAATCTAATTCCTATGATCTCATACCACATACACTTGCGATGATGCAAGAAGCTAAGCTTACGTGCAGTGCGGTTAACCAACTAAGCAAGTTCTCATCCACGAAAATTCAAACACCATCTTCTCCATCCTATAAATACCCTCGCACATCATAAATTTCCATACGTAAACTGTTCAAACAGCACATATCCAAACATCATTCGAACTCGAATGCCCGGAAATGGATATCAGTATTTCCGAAATCCTTGATCATGTGTGGCTGAAGATCTTAGTATTCCTCTTAGTCCAAAGTCTTGTCTACCTCATACTGTCTAGCTCCTCCCAAGTATTTAGCCAGAAGTCGAAGCTTCTCCGATCATTCAGTTTCACTCCTGCAAGAAGTGTTAGCATTAGACGAATTGCTGCAGCCTTTTCAGACGTGCCTGTGGGTAGCGAAAGTCCCCGACCCGGCCCCGATGAAGGCTTCAAGAAGTCTTAATTTTATTTTTATTGGATTTAAATTTTATAGTTCTAGTTGGATTGATTTAACATACGTCATTAGTTCAAAAAATTCATTTCAATAGATAAAACTGTATTTTATTGAATTGTTTCAATTTATTGATTATTGGAAATCTGATAACAGAGCAAAACAGACACTTGCACAAACATTGGCTGATAACAAATTAAGCAGCATTCACTCTCTTGCAATCTAGCCTGATTTGGCCACTAGTTCCAGTCAAGGGGCTGATATTACCCATCTTAATCATCGACTGCGCGAAGCTAGTAAAGAACTGACTCTGGCTGCTTCCAAACTGGTTAGCAATGGAGACCGTGTCAGACCCGGTGGTAGAAATCAGGACTTGGTCACTTTGGAGCAGGCCGCGATTGTTTTGCAAATTAGTAAAGTAGGCATTGTCAAACCCGTTCGGGGTTGAAGGGTCTAGATTCACTAAAGTAGATCCTGATCCGCCTTGTGGGCATGACTGCCTTAGAGTTTCCAAGTATGTTGTGTCCAAAGTTGGGTCAGGGCTGCCTGTGCCACTGAAGTTAAACAGCCTGTCTGAGAACAGAAGACACCTTGCCCTTCCAAATGTATGCGCACCTGTTTGAAACAAAAAATATTGATTCGTTCAAAAATTGTATGTATACTGACCTTTAGACACTACTTCTTAAACTACGACATATCAATACAGGTAAGAAAAATATGTATATTACCGGATAAAGCGACCAGGTCAGTGGAGTCAAGATTCAAGTCTGTAAATTTCCTTCTGATATCATCAAGTGGTTCTTGAGGACCAGGTAAGTTGTTGGCTCCTGATCTGCTGGCTGTTAGACTATCTCTTCTTCCCAACATCACATTCCATGAAGGACCTCCAGCCTTCATTTTAAAATTGCAAATATCAAACTTGTAACTTAAATATGCATATCTTATTAGGTTTAATAAATTTAATTGCATTTGTTTTATGTCCATACCAAGGACACAGAGGCTTCTGATGCAATGGCCAAAATGTCAGCACATGAAACAACACCCGGACAGACATTTTCCAATGCAGTTTTGATTGCATCCACCACGCTATACCCATCCGCGGAGTTATTGTTAGGCAATGCATCCTTCTCGCTTTGTATGCCATCCGCATTGTCCAACAAAATTGACCCATCGCATCCCTGCATCAAATATAGCCCACAACCGGATGATCTAAGATTTTAATTTAAAGAAAATAATTGAACGTTGGAAGGGTGCATGCAAAACCTAAACATGCTTACATTGACAAAGCAGTCATGGAAATGAAGCCTGATGAGCTTAGCTCCAATTCGGACATCGCTAGTCTCAGCTTGCTGAATCACACCACGCACCACGCTCGACACATTAGGGCAAGAAGTTGCGTAAAATGTGGTGCTTAGCTGAGCTTCTGAGCTCCCAATGACTAAGGCAACAATCAAAAGCACTGCACTAATCATTCTCACCATCTTTCCTTCTTAGAGAATCTCAAAACCAAACAAAAAGCAAAATGTAATGAGTTGCTGATGAATGTACCAACGCAATGTAGGGAGTTTATATAGTACCATAGAGCTCTCTAACTAGGGTTTTAAAGTTAAAAAATTGTATGCAAAACGAGTATGGAAAATTCAAGGGTTGAATATTGTGTTTGTACCTTTGTGGAGGTGAATAGTTCAAATTAAGTGTGCCTAGTTGCAACTTGATCCAGTTATAACATTGTATTTTGTATGCATGATGTGATGTTGATTTGTTTAAATTGTTTATAGTAAAAAACAAGCTGATAAAGAAGACTAATTTGCGTGGATTTGACTGGTTGATGTATACATGCTTTGTAGTATATTAGTAACTAGGTTTCTGTGTTTTGAGAATTGCTGAAATCTTCAGTATGAATATAATATAGAGAATAGCATCCGTGATCGATGCATACGAGATGAAAATGAAAAATACATTGAATTATTAGTTGGAACTGTTCAAACAATATCGAATGTGGAAGAAAAGATCAGAGACAAAGAATGTTAGGGTTTCATTACATGCAAAAAGAAGATGTTTTCATCTCAGTATATATTGAAAAACAAAGATTATGTAGAATAGTTATTTATCCTAATTCTATAATTATCTAAATCTAATTGTTAAATAAAGTAACCAATAGCTATTTTTTAGAGAGACATCATGTAATTTTGTGATACGAAGGGTATCATCTCAATCGTTGATTTAGTTGATTTAGCGATTGAGATTAAAGTGGTTTTAAACTAAATTAGGCGGTTGCATTTGCAAAATGCAAGATTATTGAGTTTGAGAGTTATTAATATCTATTATTGGACTAATAGAAATCAACTGTCGAGATGACATCCCGTCTCACAAAAAAATGATTGTCCTTTTAAAACTCATTCACAATAACTAATAGTGTATATAGATATCATTTAACATGGTCGATTCACATTGTATGAACTATGAATTGGCAAATGACTTAAAAGGTAGGCTCATTCAGAAGCCAAGTACGATTTGATAATTGATAATACAAGCATATGAGAGGCTCAGAGACCCCAAAGCACCGTAACCATTCTAAACAATTTCAGTACTTTCCTAATTAAGAAAAAGTTCAAAGTTCAAAGGAAACCTTCAACGATACCAACTTCATCTAAATGACAGTGAAAAATAAAATATGACAAGCATGAGTCAAATACTTTGATGCTTTGAGTGAAAATCTTATTAGCCTTTCTATACTTAATTAAGTGGACTTTTCATAAACTATTTAGTCATTATGTGTTGGATTCAGATTCGGTACTGTATGTGAGGAGCATATTACAACAAACGAACTACTATTTTATCATAAATTTTATCGAAGCATTGAATCTTTTTTAAATCACATTTGAGATTAAATTCATTTTATTTATCTAAACACTTCATAAACCAATAATGTTATAATAATTATATAAATATGACATATTACATTAATTATGCTTTGATTGACATACATGATTGGAATTTAAACGATATTTTTAGCAAGTATATTATTGATTTGATACATTCAATCAATCTTTGGTCAGCATTTTTGGTGATAGCGATTTGCAAGTAAACATTCAAACTCAAGTACAAGTTTGGTAGATTGTTTTGTTGTTACACATATTTCAGAGTGCCTAATTTTGAATAATTCTGCAAGTAGAAGATTTTGTGTTGATATTTCCAATCCACATGTGTTACATTTTGCTTCTGAAAACAAGAAAAAACGCAAGAAACAAAATACAAAAAGGGTCTCTTATTGACTCTGCATACCATTCCGTTTGAAAAATGTAACTCTAACTGCAGCCAGTAGGCCTGGGACTTTTCGGGTACGACCTAAAAAATATTATACCCGAACCCGACCCGCGTAGTATTATTTCGGGTTCGGGTACAGTAATTTTAATGCCCAACCCGATGTGAACCCGACCCATAATTTTAGTTCGGGTTCGGGTTTGTATCGGGTTCATATGCATGACTTTAATATCGATAATTTAAGTTAATGAAGAATTTCAAATTGTCAATACAGTTATGGAAATTTTAACCACCAAAAGCATTCAAAATCAAAGAAAAGGAACAGAGTATGCAACATGTGGATGATAATCATGACATAGCTTCATAAGGTTTAGCGCAAGTCCCGTACAACTTCATTTTTGCTTTTCCAAAAGATCAAAGTTTCACATCTTTTCCTTCAATTTGTCAACAAATATAATACCTGCAATATAAATTATATATACGAGAACTGCAGTCATTGTTAATATACTAAAATGCAACTAAAACAAATATTCCAATCGCAAATCATTAAATTTATTTGATTTATTATTAGTTTCAAAGTGAAGATTTAAAACCTGGGTGTAGTTTCTTATTTCTTCCCATGATATCTTGATGACTTTGATACAATTCTTGATTCCCTTTTGCCATCAGTATTCATTTGTAGTTTATTCTCTTCCATTTGTTCTGCATAAAAACATCAAATTAAGTGCTTACTTTTAAATCAAGCATGAATCTAATCAATTAGTCACCCGAATTGTAATAAAATACCTTTTTCAATATCCTCAAACCATGTCATCTCCTCAATTGTTGGAATGCAACCCAGTCCTATTTGTGAATCTGATTTCAACCAACTTTGTAAACATATCAAGGCTTCAACAGTTTTTGGAGACAATGAACTTCTATGTGGGTCAATCACTCTTTTTCCTGTACTAAAAGAACTTTCACTAGCCACAGTAGAAACTTGTATGGCTAAAACATCCTTAGCTAGAGTTTGCAAGTTAGGATATTTCGATCCGTTACACTTCCACCATTCTAATATATCCCACTGCTCATCATTCTTGGGATTTTCAATAGGATCAAGTAAGTATCTATCTACTTCTCCTCCAACCACAACTGCTTCATTTTCAAGTTGTTTGTGCCATGCTTCCAACATCGCTGCCTTCTTTCCCACTACGCTTACACTCGTGAAATCATAAGACAAACTAATTCCATCCTCTACTCCTCTTTTTCTCTTAGATGCATTTGAAAGGCCGTAAGCGGAATCTGCAGCATATATGTCACAAAGTTCTAACAATAATGATTTCAACTTATCACATTTTCTTCTCGAATCTTCAAAACCCATGCAAAGCAAAGTCAAACAAACATGCTGCACATATTTTAACTTACGCCTCGGATCCAATATAAGAGCGATCAAGAGCAACTCATGGACATCATCTATGGACTCGAAGTATTTGTTGAACTTCATCCTCATTTTGCTTGCCATACTATATAAGACTTTATCAGTTTCACTTGAATCTTCAGAAAGTGGTTTGTTCCAGATCTCATCAACTTCGGCCTTGATTGTAGCTACATTAATGAAAGCTTTATGGGCTGTAGGGGTTAGCTGTCCACTCACATCTAATGTTGATTCTAAAAAAACTTTCAAATACTTTACAAAAATGCTTGCCTTCTCCCAATCAGATGCATCAGGTGGTCCTACTCTTTTCTTTTGACGGTGCATTAGATGTGGTCTACTTTCTACTTCTTCATCACCATCCCCCTCATCTTCTTCATCAAAGTAACCTCTGTATCTCCCATCTTCCTCCTCGGCTAGTCTATTGAAAGCATTCTTTAATTTAAGAGCGGTATCCAACATAAGATAGGTTGAGTTCCACCTTGTAGGCACATCCAGCACACAAATCTTTTTACAAGATATATGTTCTGCATCAACACAAGCTTTAAAGGCCTCTAATCTTTGAGGGCTGCTTCTCACATATCTGATAGCATTTCTAATGCTAGCAATAGACGTATCCATCATGTGCAAACCAGATTTCACAATCAAGTTCACTATGTGAGCCAAACATCTAACATGCATAAACTTTCCTTCAAACAGTAAGAGCTTCGACCTTCCTTTTAACTTTTCAATAAGATGTTGAATTGCTACCTTATTAGCTGATGCATTGTCCACTGATATTGTCAACACCTTGTCCAATTTCCACTCTAGCAAACAATTCTCCAAAATTCTGCATATGCTAAGACCACTGTGATTTGGAATCACACAAAAATTCAATACAATCTTATGCATATTCCAACTTTTGTCTATGAAATTTGCAGTTATCACCATATAGTTGATATTTTGACAAGATGTCCATGTGTCAGTTGTTAAGCAAACCGAATGAGACCCCAATCTATCCCTCAACTCCAACTTTTTTGCATCATACATGCGCAAAAAACTCTTAACTATAGTTTTCCTACAAGGCGGAATCCATTTAGGCACTGCAACTTTACAAAAATGAATAAATCCGGGCCTCTCAATAAAATTAAAAGGTAGCTCATCTAAAATAATCATCACACAAGCAGCATCAAGACATTCCTCTTGTGACCAAATCTGGGTTACTATATTTTTGGATGGATCCAAGACATCATATGATATTGTCTGCTGTAACTCAATATCATCTCTACCATCTCTACCGGGATATCGTTTGCAAAAAAGTTCAATATGCTTCGAAAGAGAACTGATACCGCACACTCTAGAATCACATTTAAGATTGACTGAACAATACTTACATTGGGCTCTTTTTTCAGTTCCAACTTGTTTCTCCACTCCATCTATAATTTTCATCAACGGTTTATCATACTTGTCGAAGTGTTTCCAAACTTTAGATCTCTCAGTAGTCATTGTTCTCGCTTTCTTTTTCAAAGAAACTTTTGCAGTGGCAGAATTACCGATATTTGAAGGTGGAGACTTTTGAAAGTTGAAATCATCTTCTTCGGTTGTCTTTTGTTTCTCCCTTTCTGTTAACTGACTTTCCGAAAAATCAACAGAATCATCCATATGAGAAGTCTTTGTCGATCCTTGATGGAGGATTCAATAGAAAGCTAATTGAAACTTCAAAATATGTTGAAGTTCAATTTATGCGAAGAATTGGAAATAGTGAAAGTAGAAGTTGAAAAGTCATTCCAGTTTAAAAGTATTAGGGTTTACTTACTTCAATTTGTTTATTTTAATATTTTAAATCCATATTTATATGCACGTGTATTATGTGGTGCGGGTATGCGGGTTTTGTTACAATTTTAATTGTCAACCCGTACCCGAATCGTATTTTAAAATTTGGGTTCGGGTATATAATTTTTTTTTTTATATATATATAACCCGCCCCGAACCCATATAAAAAAACGGGTTTGCGGGTTGGGTTCGGGTTTTCGGGTTCAAAGTCCCAGGCCTAGCAGCCAGGGAGTGTGCTTCCAAGCAGGGCGCAATTGAGTCAATCCGAGACATAACTTTTTGATTTATGGATCGACAATCAAATAAATATATATTAAACTTATGTTTTTTTATCGAGTTAAGATCATGATAAAGTGCACAAGGAGTAGTAATTTAGTGGTCAGTTATCCAGTTTCATCTCTCACAAGTCGGTGATTAAAGTCTTCCTGGATCCAAATTCGTGATCAATATCAAGAAAATTTAAACAGTTGATTAGGACCGTAGGACATCATTTCAACAGTTGATTTTTATCAATCCAACGAACGAGATTTAAACTTAAAAAAATCATCTGTGTATTTGCCAACTCAACCACCCATTTTAATCAAACCTCAAATTTAATCTCAACCGTCAGATTAATCAAATCAACGGTTGAGATTTTGTCCTTCTGTCTCACAAATATTTAATGCCTTCCTAAACTTAACCCTTTGCAAATATTTATTATATTGGGGTAAAGTTCAAGAGAAACAATTTAATGAGACGGGGGATTTAATCTCAATGGTTGGAGAGACGGGGGACTTAAATTTGCATCAAAACTTTCCAAATATATTAGTATTTATACTTTGAATTTAAAACATAAAGTTTTATACAAACACAACTTATAAGTTTCTTTTATTTCAGAATAGTGGACATGTGATTAGGAGTGTGAGTGGCGAGGCTATCGATTGGGATTCAAAATAGTTAGTGTTTTTATTTATTTATCTCCTCTGCATCTTAATTCGTCCAAGGCAATCATTCGTCACACCCAGGGACGGATGTAGAATTCGAAAACTAGTAGGGTTATTTTCATTTTCCGAAAATAAGTTGGGCTATTTTCAATTTTTTCTGAAAAAAGAGTCTATATATGATTATTTAAAGAGTAAAATTGAGAAAAAAAATTAAATTACTAAATTTTACTTAGGCTAGAGCCCAAGAAGCCTTCGTGTAGATCCGTCCCTGGTCACACCATGTGTTAACTATTATGTTGTTATCTAATTTTTTTAATTTATACAAATGGTTTGTATGAGACTACATTTGTTATCGCCACTGCCACTTGCGAAAAGCGATAATTCACCCAAACTATTTGAAGAAGTATTTATTAAAAAAGCTTCGGAGCAGCAAAATTACAAAAAGATTTGGACAGAAGAATTGTTAGAAAGAGTAGGGCAATGTTTTGGGTTGCATTTGATGTGCATGAAGCTTATAATGATATTCAGAGAGCTAAGAGTAAGTTTGTTCTAAGACTTATGCGTGCGATTGGAACCAAGTTGGAAACAAGAATTTAAAGAAGCATAGGTTGTAAATAGAATCCAATTAATAAGGAAAGAGGTACACAAACTCAGCTTATCCTTAAGAGTTTAGATGATAATGGCACAATATTGAGGAATTGGAGTTTTGATGCAAATTTAGTTAGAGAGGCCATTATTGAAATGGTAATTAAAGATGAGATGTCGTTTACTTGCATGAAAAAAGAGGGTTTGGAAAGTGCTTTTCTTGCGCCTTGTCCAGTTTAAGATGCTGTCGCGCATGACTACTCTCAAAGTTATTGTTTTACACTATGTATCAAAGAAAGAGAAGAGATCAAAGAGCTTTTTGATAAATATTGTCAAAAAGTGTGTCATTGGAATTTGAATAAAAAGTTTTTGACTTTGATAATGCTTATTCTAATGATGTTTCGCCATGTTGCTATTTTTAGAGTCAATCCCTCTTTAAATCGTGCAGCTGATGCTTTGTGTTTTTCTCATGTCAGGTCCTTGTACACGACTAGTGCAGATGTTATTCCGAAGACTGTTCGGGTGGCTCTCATTAGCGATGCTAATGTAAATCATCTGTGTAGTTTTAGGGAATATAAAATAATTCTGTAATGCAGGTTTTGTTTGTGTCAATGGCTAGTTCCCGAGTTGTGGGTTCAGTCGATTGGGGGCTAGTTTCCTGTATTTGGTTTCAGCCCCTTTGTTTCTATGTTCTGTTATTTTTCCAGCTAGTTTCCAGCATGTGGAATCAGCTGTTTGTGTCGTTGAGATGCTGGTGATACGGGTGAGTCACCCATCACTATATGGTATCTCATTTTTGTGTAAGGCCACGGCCCAGACTATTTGGGCCCCTATTAATAAAATAAATATTAATTAAAAAAAGGATTATGGAAATGAATACAAAAATGATGATCCCAAAATCCAAGAAATATTTTCCAAAGAGGAAGGCTAATATTATGCAACGTTGTGGAAGATGAATATGATGTCAACAACGATAATGAAAATAATTCGTACTTTTCAGATTATTACCGTCTTCGACATGATGATTAGTGTTTTTATTTGAGGGTTAATTGCAGTAAACCACTATTATAATATGCCATTTTGCAGAAAACCACCACGATATCAAGAAATTACCAAACGAGTATATTATAATTCTGCCGTTAACCAAAAACCACCATTGACCTAACTCCGTTAGAAACTGTACAACACGCGCCACGCGACGCGTGGGTATTCAACTTCAATTTCGACAATTGCAGAAAACCATCATTATAATATCTTGTTTTGCAGAAAACCACCATTTTAACAACTAAGTACGATTTTATTACTCTTCCTACAAAATTATTATGTTGACGCGTGGGTATTCAATTCCGTTAGGTAACGCTAGGTAACGATGTTGAGGCTACAATTTTAGCTATCTTTGATTAGCAAGCTATTATTACTCTTCCTACAAAATTACGGTTCATTAAACAAAACCTAATAGAAGCAAATAGTTGCGGATGCGGTGAGAAGCTGTTATATCTTTAATACATAGTTGAATCTTTTAGATCAATATAGTACAACAGTTATAGTTTAAAAGTAGTGATGTAATAAATCATTTTTCATAGAAATAAAAGGAGGAAAATTATTATATTTGATTCGGACAGTCGGTAACCATTCCACATTGATAATTATAAATTCTCAAACATGAGTTTTCTTTTGAATTTTCTAGCATTATTTTCTTCATTGACATCCATCAAGATTAAATTGAAGCATCATATAGCTAGTAGACATATATAAACGAGTTAAATTGTCGTACGAGCCTCTGTTCTAGCATGAACAGTGCAGTTGGTAGTACTTTGATAATCAATTATTAAAATGGTGGTTTTTCGTAAAACGGATATTATAATAGTGGTTTTTGGTAATTAACAAAAATAAAAAATATTATTATATTAATAAGCCCACACGCTTTTAACGGTTCAATTAACGGAACAGTAGGACTGGTGGTTTTGGTTAACGACAGAATTATAATATACTCGTTTGGTAATTTCTTGATATCGTGGTGGTTTTCTGCAAAATAGCATATTATAATGATGGTTTACTGCAATTAACCCTTTATTTGATTATATTTTAATGAGATGTCATTTTTATTTTTAATTTGACGTTTAAATAACTTAATAAGTTTAACTGATGTACTTAATTTGTTTGCCATTTAATACTTTCAAATAACAAAACTTAACGAAACAAAAATTTAAAAAGTGGAATTTAAAATGTGAATATAAATATCTCATCGATACAATGATAGGTGCATAAAATGTGTAGATTGTTATTACTTATTAATGAATAGTAATAGGAATTGCTTCTCGAGAAATTCTTCAACGAGATAGAACTTCTTCAACGGTTGCGGATGCCCTTATGTAGGGTTAAGGCATTTAAATGCAGTGTCCTCGCAATGTAACGAGGTAGAGTCGCTGCCATCTAAAAGCAGACTCTCACCCAATGTCTTGCGATTTCACTAATTGTTTCTCCAGTCATCTCATTCTCTTTTTCCATATCACATTCAACTATTGGCAACCATCAATCTAACCATCCATGATATAAAACAGGTAATTCTGTTGATCAAATGGATAAAAAGTGCAATAGCTAGCGACTTAAGCCAAACATTGATGATTCAGACCCAAAAAACAGAACATACCTGTTCAAGCGTTCTTGCTGCTGACAATGGCAAAACAGATCAAAAGGTGTACAAGCTCAACCATCTTTGTTTGTTCTGTGGAGTTCAAGCTTTTTAACAAACCTTTTCGATAGTTCCATTAAAACAATATCAAACTCGTGCTGACAGCTTCATTCAAATGACTGCTGGAAATACTGCTGACACAAAATCAAGAAATATGCGAAGGCTGCTATGGAGCTCTAAAACAAACAGAAACATAAAATGTTACAGAAGAACCACATACAAAAGTTATATATACTACTGCTAGAGCCAAATGCAAAAATTATTACAAGTGATGAAAAAACAATATACACACTAAGCATTAAAACTGGCATGATTTCATAACACTATGCAAGGAGCGGAGAAGAAAACAGCAGTAAAAGTTTTCACGAAACAACCAGTACTTACAAGTCACATGTAAGGTTATCATCCGATGATAAGAGTTTACCGAGTACTTTTTATTACATACAGCCTGCAATCTTACTTAGTATTTTATATATTCATTACCATCAACTAAAAGCACACACCTTATCAAAAAAAGCTTCAGGGACTTGAAAGTAAACACAAACTGAAAGTACTGTCCATCTTGATACTTAACACTTCTAAGCATTTGCACGATTCCACCTCCCATTACTTTCTTTTTGACTCCTCTCTTCAGCATTGCATCTTCCCATGATCTTCTTGAAAAGTTAAACTACGATTAGCATCCTGATATCTCCACCTCATTTTTATTTTGCTCAGCTTCAGATTCATCCATGTTGACATCTTCCTTTACTTTTCCATCCATCACTTCACTGGATACCACAACATTACCAGTTGAGCAAAGTGCATCCTGATTTACAATAATAGCTTCTTGAACTTCATTATCATTTGCCACTTTTTCGGCTCTCGTCAACATATTCCAATTCTTCATCAGCTCCAACACCAAGATGTCGACCTTGACCTCTTCCACTACTCTCCGCATCATTATCAGACCCATTCTCCACAACTTCCTCTGTAGCATCTCCAGATGATCGAATCAGCCTCTCTAAGCTTTGCATTCTCCTCCTCATATCTCTCATCTCCCTCTCCATTAAAAATAGCCTCTCTTTCAGTGTCAAGTTTTCCTCCTCCAGATGCGCAATATGAGTATCTTGATCTTCAACTCTATTCTCCAAAAGATTATTATAATCACCATTAGGACCATTTGGATAAATCATCTCAAACCTACTCAAATCATGATCCAACCTCCTCTCCACCTCAACATGCTCCTCCACATCACTCTCGCTCTCACTCGACCCATCATCTTCATCACCATCCAAACCACTTCCAGGAGACCTAAGTCTAATCAGTCCATTCATCGATCCATAACCATCCACACCCCATTCCTCCTTAGCAATGTCACCCAACACTTCAGTCGAAGGAGAAAACACAGGTGTCGGAAGGACAGCTGGAGTAACAGGAGAAGGTGACACAAGTGAAGCAATCCCGCCAGACTTCTTAGCTCGAATAATAAACGAAGACGTGTTCCTAGGCGCATAAGGAGCAAACCTGTTACCAAACTTCTTCTTAGGGTTATAATACTTTTTCGCCCTAGTCCTATTCTGAGACTGCAGTTCCATCAGAGTCGGAGGCTGATATCCTCCTCCAACATTAGGCATATGCTGATGTTGGTTTCCTACGTTATTAACATTATGCGGAACTTGTTGATAGTCTTTCTTATTCCCCTGCCAATTAAAATTCCTTCTCGGACGGGCGGCTTCCCACCATTAAATGGATTCTGAAACACAGTGGGATCCATAGCGGTAGGCGGAGGCTGCGGCCACATCCCATAACTCCTGTTTATAACAGGAATTGGAAGGGGCTGATTCATCATCAGCTGTGGAGGAGGCAACTGGGGGGTCATCATCTGCATATGTGGAGGCTGCTGCTGTTGTTGCTGCCTAATCATCTGCTGATTTTGATTAGTAGTCTTTACTTGATTCATGATGTGTGACTGCTCGTTCATTCTCAGATTCAACACAAAAACAGTTAGAATTAAAATTCAAAACAAACACAACAGAAAATAATCAAAAAGGCGAAGTTGAAATCGAAACCCTAGCCCTATGAAACACGGATCGGTCGTAAACAAATCAGCGAAAGTGAGCAAACAATCAAAGGTATTGAGGCGTGGCTGTCAGGGTGTGAGGATCGCGTTGTTGTCTTCTGGTTATTGATTCGGACGCGCTGTATTGCTCTTCAGATTGGAATGGTACAAAAGATGCGGATGTGGATGCTATCGATTTAGGTGACCAGTCGTTTTCGCGATTCGGGCCGGGCCTTATTCGCTTATTTGGGTTTTACGTGTTTCTGGTATTGGCCTATGTTATATATTATTAGGCCTTTTTTTTGCGAAAATCATACTATTAGTTTAATATTAATGAAAACATTTATTCAACTTTTTTTGATATTATCACCCTCTCAATATTAAAACCGTTAAATCGTGACACCTTGACGCGGGAACCGGCCTCTCTTGCCAGATCCGACGTAGATTCATTAAAATAGAAATTCAAACTACGTCATTAATCTAAATCTTAAAACTCAAAAGTAAAAATTATGTAAATTGTTGTTGATTATTTCGGATATCATTCTATTTACACAACCAAATGGATTAAAGTTCAAAATTGAAAGAATTCAGAGTATATTGAGTTTGTAGAGTCTGGAAGAATGACAAGTAAGGAAGTAAACAAAGAAAAGTTGAGAAAAGAGTATTGATTGTATTGAATACAAGAGTACACAAGTAGGGTATTTATACAAGTCTTAGGAAACCTATGTTGGCCTAGCTAAGGTTGGTTTAGGTAAGTAGATAATCAAGATTTGATTTCTTTAGGAAACCTTGAATATCTTTAGGAAACCTTGAATATCTTTAGAAACTTACTGCTCAAGCTTGGTCCTTCATGTTTTCTTAAGTCCAACATGTACCCTACATGTTTCCTTATTCTAACACTCCCCCTCAAGCTTGACTAAAGGATTTAGACAAGCTTGGACCCTAGAGCCCTTGCCTCATTAAAAACCTAAGTATGGAAAACCACATGGGATAAAACCATACCTAGGACAAAAAGAGTACAAGAACCTTCGGCCAGGGTTATGTCTAAGGGATGACACTTGTGAGTCCAAGCCTTGAATGGATGAACTCACACACCTTGCTACTAGCAGCCTTTGTGAAGATGTCTGCTAGTTGATGCTCACTTTTTGTGTAGCTCAGCTGAATCACTCCTTGCTCTACAGCCTCTCTCACCTTGTGGCAGTCCACTTCTATATGCTTTGTTCTCTCATGAAACACTGAGTTGGATGCAATATGGATGGCCGCCTGATTGTCACAATGCATAGTGATGGGTGTGTTGATCTTGATGCCTAGGTCGTTGAGGAGAGCTTTAATCCATATCAACTCATTTGTTAGCTTTCTCATGGCTCTATACTCTGCCTCAGCGCTTGAACAAGAGATCACCTTCTGTTTTTTGCTTCTCCAAGTCACGAGATTACCTCCAATGAAGGTGCAATAACCTGTGGTTGATTTCCTATCATTCCTATCTCCTGCCCAATCTGCATCACAATAACCTACCACATCGGTGTTGCCATTCCTTCCCATCCAGATTCCTTGACCAGCCGTGCCTTTGAGGTACTTCAAAATCCTCTCTACCATGTGCCAATGGTGCATCTTTGGTGTTTGCATATGCTGGCTAACCTGATTCACGGAAAAGCATATATCAGGTCTTGTGATAGTTAAATAAATCAACTTACCAACCATCCTTCTGTACAGCTTTTCATCCTCAAAGGGCTTTTCTTCAATCTCCCCCTCACGTATGACTTTGTATCCTTCCTCAAGTGGAGTCTTTGCTGGTTTCACTCCAAGCTTTCCTGCTTCACACAAAAGATCAAGTGTGTACTTCCTTTGTGATAAGAATAACCCCTCTTTCGAGTTGCACATCTCAATACCAAGAAAGTACTTTAGTTCACCCAAGTCTTTAATATCAAAAACCGAATTGAGAAAAGTTTTAGTTTCGAGTATACCTTGTTTGTCATCTCCTGTGATGATGATATCATCAACATACACAAGGATCACAACTATACCTGATGGCGTAGTGAGGGTGAAGAGTGTATGATCAGCTTGAGATTTGTGGAATCCTCTTTTGATGAGAGTTGTGCTCAGCTTGTGGTACCATGCCCTTGGTGATTGCTTTAGACCATAGATAGCTTTCTTAAGCCTAAGAACCTTACCTGGTTTGACCGTGCTTTCAAGCCCTGGTGGAGGATGCATATAGACTTCTTCTTCAAGCTCACCTTGTAGGAATGCATTCTTGACATCCATCTGCCATAGATCCCATCCTAGGTTTGTAGCAACTGAGAGGATGACTCGAACTGAATGGAGCTTGGCCACAGGTGCAAAAGTGTCAAGGTAGTCTTCCCCATATGTTTGAGTGAATCCTCTTGCCACTAACCTTGCCTTGTACCTCTCAATCTGTCCATCACTCTTGTATTTGATGGTGAATACCCATCTGCTGGTCACGGCCTTCTTACCTTTGGGAAGATCAGATTCATACCAAGTTCCATTCCTCTCCATGGCTTTGGTCTCTTCTTGAATTGCAGCCATCCATTCCTTGTGGTCTTTGGCCTCTTCATAGGTCTTAGGGACTTCCCCTTCGTCCAACTTGCTGATGAAGCTTCGGTGATCCTTTGGGAACCCATCCAAAGAACAAACAGACTGAATAGGATAAGCAACAGCAGTACCATTATAAAATATCTTCCAGTTTGATGGAGACTTCCTCAGCCTAGTGCTTCTTCTTAGAGTTTGTGTTTGCTCAGCTTGAATTGATTCTGGTTCTTGATCAGCAGGGTGTGTTTGTCCTTGATCAGCTTCTTCTTCATTCTCCTCTTGATCATTCTGAGTTTGATCTTCATCTTCTTCATTCACAGAATCTGAACTCTCCTGGTTCTCTTCCTGATCATGACTTGATGAGTCAACTTCTTGAGGAGTTGTGGTTGAATCTTCATCAGATTCATCATGTGCATCATCCTGTATTCCCCCCTCATGATCAGGATGGGGAACACAAGGAGATGTGCTAGGGACCGAAGGTGTGGTGATGAAGTTGTCAATGATCCTTCTCAAGGCTGCAACTTTGTCTGATGGAGAGTTTGAGATATCTTTCACTTCCTCCCATCCTGCCTTGTCAAAGTAAGCTTTTGGATTACCAAGATGAAACAGGATCATAGCACTTGTATCCTTTTTGGGTGGCAGAATATCCAATGAACACAGCCCTTGTGCTTTTCTCATCCAGCTTAGTTCGAAGCTCACCTGGAACTAACACAAAACAAAGGCACCCAAAAACCTTTAGATGATTAATGGAAGGTTTGGTTTTGTTTAGTACCTCATATGGAGATATGTCATGAGGACTTTGGTGGGAATTCTGTTGATCAAGTAGCAAGCTGTCATAACAGCATCCCCCCAAAACCTCTTAGGCATATTAGTGTGAAACATCATGGACCGTGCCACCTCCATAAGATGTCTATTCTTTCTTTCAGCCACTCCATTCTGTTGAGGTGTATAAGGGCAGCTCGTTTGGTGATCAATCCCATTCTTGGCTAGGTGTTGCTTGAATGCGTTGCTCATGTATTCTCCTCCATTATCTGTTCTAAATGTTTTGATCTTCGCATTGAAATTGGTTAGCTAACATAATTCTGAAAATTAATGAAGGCATCTAGTACTCTATCCTTAGAAGGTAATAGGGTTAACCAAGTATATTTCGACTTTTCATCTATGAATGTAACAAAGTACTTATGGTTATCCCTAGATATGCAAGGGGCAGTCCATACATCCGAGTGTACTAGGTCAAAACAGTTTTCATATGATGTTTTAGAAGTTGGAAATACTGATTTGTGATGTTTACCTAATATACATGCTTCACATTCATCATGTTTAAGTTTAATATCAGGAAACAACAAGTTTAATGCCCTCGGATGAGGATGCCCCAATCTAGCATGCCAAATTTCATTATTCGCATTAGATACTTCTGAATTGAAAGTAAAAGATTCATCATGCAAAGAAACATAGGAACTAGCTAAGTTGTCAAGGAAATAGAGGCCTTCTTTGGAAACACCTTCACCTAGAAGAGCACCGGTCTTAATATCCTGAAATCGAAGCTCATTAGGACCAAACATCACCCAACAATTAAGATCAGTAGCAATTCTTTTGACAGATAAGAGGTTAGATGTAAAATCAGGCATGAAGTAAGCTTTAGAGTCCTTATTAAACAATCTAACAATACCTAATCCTTTAATAGGCACACGGTCACCATTAGCAATTTCTACATGTCCTTTTGTTGGTTGAATTTTGATTAGTTTGGAGTTCGAAATCATATGATGTGAAGCACCAGAGTCGACTATACAATAATCAGATTTATTAGAAGCAAAGAGAGACATACCATTGGACTTACCCATGCTCTCCTTAAAGGCATGGAGGAGAGCATCTAGGTCTGATTTCTTCAAGTATTGATCCTCCTTAGGTCCGGTTGAGTCCTCATTAGCTTTATTGGCTTGTGGTTGCTTGAATTTGGCAGGTTTCAAGTGAGGGTGTAGAATCTTTGTATGAGTGATTTTGCAGCAACCCAAACACCTTATCTTCTTCCCTTCTTTTGTTGAGGATTGCAGGATCAATAGTCTGAGGTCTCAATGTTTCCAATTCTGCCCATAGTGTGTTGAACCTCCCAAAGTGCTTTGTGAACTCCATATTATCTTGGCTTAGGGTGTTGAGTGCCCTCTTGACCTCAAACACACGGCTCAGGTTACTTGTGTTTCCATAAACCTTCTCAAGTGTCTCCCACAGGGCTTTGGCATTCACACAAAAAGAGTAGGCTTCAAGGATTGACACATCCAAAGAGGCTTGTAGTATGGTCATCACCAATAAGTCCTCTTGTAGCCACTTCTCTTCATCACATCTTGTGACAGGTTTCCCATCATCTCCCTTGGTAGTAATTGTGGGGGCTTTATCACCCTCAAGATGAGAACATAACCCCTTACTCCCCAAGGTAACTCTGGCCATTCTAGACCATAGAACATAATTAGGCCCCTTAAGGACCACTGGTATTGCCACAACTCGAGTATCCATGATGAGAGCTTGTGGAAAAAAAATTGATTTTTTTATGTGCGGAAGTTGTTTAGGATCTTGCTCCTGATACCATGAAAGAATTCAGAGTATATTGAGTTTGTAGAGTCTGGAAGAATGACAAGTAAGGAAGTAAACAATGAAAAGTTGAGAAAAGAGTATTGATTGTATTGAATACAAGAGTACACAAGTAGGGTATTTATACAAGTCTTAGGAAACCTATGTTGGCCTAGCTAAGGTTGGTTTAGGTAAGTAGATAATCAAGATTTGATTTCTTTAGGAAACCTCGAATATCTTTAGGAAACCTTGAATATCTTTAGAAACTTACTGCTCAAGCTTGGTCCTTCATGTTTTTTTAAGTCCAACATGTACCCTACATGTTTCCCTTATTCTAACAAAAATGTCATGGGTTTAAAACTCAAAAGGTAAGCAGCAATTAAAAAGTACTTGCACACTACTTCTGTGTAGGGATCGAAGTGCAAACATTCATATTTACGATATTTTCGCTTAAGCCCTTTCAGTTACTCATTTGTACCAAATAGCAAATAATCCATCTTTATTCTTTAGACTAGTAATTTTGTGCACAGTATTTGTGCATTAATATCTATCATATTATAATTTTTATAATTTATTTAAAGCGACCAAATATAATAAGTTTGTTATATTTAGAGTTATGAACAATTTTTTATGAAATAAAGTAAATATTTACAAAATTAGGGGTATTATTGGAAACCAAAATCTGGCTTCAAAAAGTAACTGGCAATAGGACTCTTTGCGTTTTATAGATAGTATAGATTACTATGTTATCTGCCAATAACAACACACCTTCAGATTAGGCTATGTGAGTCCAGTTCCCTTGCGACTCCTTGCAAGTGTGGCAGATTGAGATTCGTTTATTTGCACTTTTGTTTAGCACTAAATGCACATTTCGTTTGCATTTTTGTATTTAGCTAAACAACAAACTATCTGCACAAAACGACAAAAATGCAGATTGCGCGAATTGTGGACCGTTGGATCAAAATTGATCCAACGGTGATTTCCCTGGGTCGCAGGGATCGCAGGCTAACGCCTGGGTCGCAAATGAACTGATTTCAAGACTATGTTACCTAGAGTAATGCTCTTTTGAGACCCTCAATTTTGGGTGAGACCCTGATACCCCATTCATGACCGTTGATTGGGTTTGCTTTTAGGATCCAGATTGTGCCACGTGGAGGTGAGAGAACAAAAGCAACAATTTCTCTCACCTCCGATTTTTGAATTTCTCTAACCTCCACGTGGCACAATCTGGACTTCAAAAGCAAACCCAATCAACGGCCATGATTGGGGTCTCAGGGTCTCACTCAATAGTAAGGGTCTCAAAAGAGCATTACTCATGTTACCTAACCCTAAAGAATAGTCTGCTCCTAACCAAGAATGAGGAATAAGGATTACAAAATATAATTTCACAATTAAGAATTTAAGATGCTAAAACTATAGTAAGGTGGTAGTAAAGTGCTGACCTTTGATGTCGATTTAGATGGAGAGTTTTGTCGTTGGAATAATTTAGGATCAGGGGGAACTTGGTTGGATGTTTTATAGTTATGACAGTAGATTCAGCTGCTTCTTCAAGAAATGATTTCAGTGGATGGAATTGTCAACAGAGCTAAAGCCGGGTATTTTATACATGCCTCTGTGCTTCATGTCTGTTCTTATGTTTTCGACTTTATGCCACGCACTTTCTGCTGCGTAAATATTTGACAGAGTAACAAAACTGCTAGGTTTTTCCAATTCCATTTGCATAATATTATGAGCCATTGATTCAGCCAAATCTCTCCGTCCATGTATTTTGCAGCCGTTGAAGAAAGCTCCGCAGATGGAATCAGTAGCTGCGAGAGGCAGGTTCTTTAGAAACTCATATGCTTCAGTTAATCTGCCAGAACGGCATAAAAGATCAACAATGCAAGCGTAGTGCTCTTTGACGGGCTGGACCTTATGTTTCATTTCCATAGACTTGAAAATTTCAAGACCCTTTTCGACTAGACCGCCATAGCTGCAAGCAGAAAGGATGCATGTAAAGGTAACCTTATTCAGCTGAGCTTCTTCACCTTGCATCTTTTCAAACAATTGAATTGATTTATCGATCATGCCATGTTTCCCATAGCACCCGATCATTGCATTCCAGCAAGCAGTGTTCTTTATATGAATTTGATTAAATACATTTGCGGCTGCACAAACTTTACCACATCTTGAGTACATGTCAATGAGAGCACTGCCAATGAACACACTCATCTTCATTCTCATTCTGTAAACCACTCCATGGATCACCGGACCTTCGTCGACTGACCCCATATTCCCACATGCAGGTAGCAGACCTGTGATTGTAACCTGATTCGGTTTTACCCCAGTAACTAGCATCTCACTGAAAAACTCCAAGGCCTTGACCCACTGACAGTTCTGAGCAAGACCTGAAATCACCGCATTCCATGTCACCAAATCAGGAACCAACCCTTCCCTGCTCATTTGACGAAACAACATAGTCGCATTTTCCCAATCTCCATTCTGCGCAAAGCCAGCTATCAACGCGTTCCATGTAAAACCATTCGGCTCTAGACCCTCCATCTTCATCAAATCAAACAGACTCAGAGCCTCTTCAAGATTCTTACCATTAGCATACCCACATATCATACAAGTCCAACTAATAACATCTCTGTTAGACATTTTATCAAACACCTCCCGTGCATACTTCAAACTCCCACATTTACAGTACATGTCAACTAGAACGTTGCTCAAAAGAATCTCACCATCCAATCCTATTTTCCGCACCACAGCGTGAACTTCCCTTCCCTTCCTCACATCCATCAGCCCAACGCAAGCTTTCAGCGAGTACAACGTGTACTGATTCGGCCACATTTTCATCTCCTGCATCAACCGGAAATACCCAATAGAGTCAGCATACTGTCCGTTAAACGCCGAAGCCGATACCATCCAATTCAAAGCGAAAACATTCGGATTAAGGGTTTGGCCGAAAACCCATTTCGCAGATGTCAAATCTGAGCAACTCGCATAAACCCCAACCAGCTTGGAGTTGACGTTATTAAAGCTCATGTCAGTTCCAGAAGTAAGCAGAGCCGCGTGTAATTGCTTTCCTGGACGCAGCACTTTCTGCTTCATGCATTTGTGTAGCAAGAGACACAACTGATTGAAGTTTTCCGGCAGCAACAATCTGATCATTGTTGCGTTTGCCTCAGTTTCTTTGCAATTCTGCAAATGTTTAAAGATTGCATTTTTATCAACTGTTTTATAGTTTAAAAACGTTGCATATATTTGCTACTGGTTTTCTGAATATGCGGCATTTGAGGCTTGTGCCTGAGATCAGTGTTGTGAAACCCGACCCGGTGGTCGACCCGGTTATGTCACTGGGTCAATGGGTTAGACGGTCAACCCGGGTCGACCCTGGGGTCAATGCTTATATCAATTTGTAATATTAAATATATATACAAATATATTACCATACTCAAACTCAATTGGACTCAAAAATTTCGAAATCTAATTAAGCCCAAGTATTGCACTTCGTCTCAACCAATTAACTGAACAAAGTTCGAATTTTCTATTGAATGGATTCTATTTTTATTCACCTTTCTCTGCTGATTACTTGTACCTTTGGGCGATGTGGGATCATGATCCGCGGACCCTTAAGGATTATTTCCGCGGATCCTTAATAATTAAATTAATTGTTAAGGGTCCGCGGACAAAACTTTAAGGGTCCGCGGACAAAATCCTTAAGAGTCTGCGGATCATGATCCTACATCGCTCAACGTTAGAAGAAATCAGTAGAGAAAGCTATATAAAAAGTAAGCCCATTCAATCCAAAATTCAGACTTCGCTTGGCCAATTGGCTAAACGAAGTGTAATCTTTGAGGCTTTGATTAGTTTCGGAGATTTCAAGCTCTATTTGAGTTTGTGTATGGTAATAATTTTTTATAAAAAACGAGCTTTGATCGGGCATGAGGGTTAAACCGACCGGGTCATGGGTTGAACTGACCGGGTTGATTGGGTCAACCCGGGTCAATTGCAATTTGGGGTCAATAAGAGAACCGACCCGATCAGGTCCCCAGGTCCCGGGTCAACCCGCCGGACCGGGTCGGGTTTAATAACACTGCCTGAGATGCAAAGGTATGCAGTATCGAGTTTGAAATTTTGTATTTCTACGAGGGAAGAAAATAGTGAGAATCAATTTGAAATTCTTGCAAGATTTAATACATATTTATACGATACAACTTACAATGTAGTTTTATGACGTGTTATTTGTTAGAGTATTTAGTGGTTTTTTAGTCGTGGAATAAGGATGAGTTATTTTAGGAAATCTTTGAAGTGTGAGTGAAGCACTATTGAAATGAGAGTTTGAAGTGTGAGTGAAAGACTTGAAGATACGATGAATTCAGAAGGGGCTACTAATTTTGTTCAGCCAATTGAAGAATCCAAAGATATTGAAAAGATGTCTGTGGATGAACTCATGAGTTCTCTGATGGTTCATGAATTAAAGTTCAAAAGAGAGAATGATGGAGATGAAGAACGCTTTTTTGCTAGATGTGACGGAAGTTGTAGAAGTTGTTGTCGAGGAAGAGGTTCAACAAGAGGAAGAAGTCGTGGAAGAAATTGGAATAAGTCAACTGTGGAGTGTTTTAAGTGTCATAAGTTAGGGCATTATCAAGATGATTGTGAGGAGACCAATTATGCCGAAATTGATGGAAAAGAAGAAATGCTTTTAATGACTCAGATTGATATTGGAGATGATGAAATAATTTGATAAGCTGACTTTGTGTTGGATTGTCAGCTTAAGGGAGGGATTGTTAGAGTATTTAGTGGTTTGTTAGTCGTGGAATAAGGATGAGTTATTTTAGGAAATCAGTTTATTATGTTTATCTTTTAATTTGTTGTTATCTTCTATTTAAACTCTTTTATTCATCAATAAAATCAAGTCGTTCAATTATATTTTGTTCCACTGATCCTAACATTATTTTAATCTTATAGTAATCAAAGTTCATTAATATTACACAAGATTACTCTTTTCAGTTTCTATCATGGTATCACACAAAATCGATCTGATTCCTTCTGTAACTCTAATTGTGGTCGTCGGCTTCTAATCGCACTCTTTGTTCTACATCGTTAGTTAGCATAGTTCGTGTGACGTCGTCCGTCTTCTATCATCATGTCAGACCTTGTTGTGAAGGATACCCCAATAACCTTCTCTTCACCGTATTATCTACACCCATCTAATTATTCGGGCCTCTCGGTTTGTCCTTTGACCTTTAGGGGTGATAAACATGATGAATGGATAACAGCTATGCACAATTCTTTAAGTGCAAAGCGAAAACTTGGTTTTGTTGATGAAACAACTATCAAGCCAGATGTTGCAGCTACTTCATCTCCTACTCTTTGATGATTGGTATATGGTTAATTCAATGTTAGTCGATAGGGTTATTCAATCGATAGACGCGTCAGTACGCCCCTCGGTATTACTTTGATTAGGTGAAGGACTTGTGGGATGATCTTCGTCAACGTTTTTCTGTTGGAAAAGGTCCTCGCAAAGTCCAACTACGTTCTGAACTTGCTCGTTGTAACCAATCTGGATTGACAGTAACTGCATATTATGAAATTATGTCTCAGTCTTACTTCAGACAATCTGAAGCAAAGCTTGTGCAGAAAAATAACTAACAGTAAAGTAAAAGACACAAGACTTGTTAACTCAGTTCGGCTCCTTTAAGGCTTAGTCTGGGGGGCTTACTCCAAAGCCCGATGGAAACGTTTCACTAATAAGTTCAAGTACAATTACACCAAATTGACTTTCTCAAAGAACTCTAATGAAACAACTCACGGAAACCTCAGTCCGAGAGTACTGAAACCTATCAGCTATCCACCAGATCAGAACTCCACTGATCTCTTGTTCGTCAAGTGAACGACACTCTACTCTCTCTGAATGTATATCAAAGATCAACTCCTAGGAGACAGCGAATCACCTAAGAATTGCGATAAGCTCCTTCTGCGCACCTGTCCGTGCAATTAGCTTAATATCCTTTCGCTCGTACGTAGACTTTCTCAACAATTCTGAACAATTCAGCTCTCTCAATCTTCTACCAGAAAGTCACCCTTCGATCAGTTCTTTGTCATCTGAATTTATAGTGTTCTATCAAACATAAAGATAGAAACTTTCTAATCCTAATCAACTTCAGATTTCCTAATTCTAACCAACTTTAGAATATAGAAATTTCCTAATTTCGGAAACTTCCTAATTCTAATCAATTTCCTAATCCTGATCGAATTCTATTATGAATTAAACTATCATAACAATATCTAATTCTAATCGTCTTTGGCATTGTGACTTAGCCATTACGATGTAGTCTGAACGTCGCTGTTCATTCAGACTGTATAATCCTGCTTCCTGCTTCTCCTCTTGCTTCAGCAGCTATGATCCGTTGCTTCAGCAGCGTTGACCTATTTGCTAACAAATGTGCCACAAACTGAGTTCATTTGCCCACTGAACTCTCAATCTCCCCCTTGGCAATTTGTTGGCAAAACTAAATATCTTTTCTGATTGTTGACAGTTCCTGCCTTAGATATGCTTCAGAGATATGCTTCAGCTACTCTGAAGCTAACAAACTCCAGAACTTCACACCAGTTATCAAAACAATCACAACAATCATACTAAACATAATGTTCAAATGTTCAAACAAACAAAAAACTGAGTGGTCAACGTCTGCCACACACACAAGCATTCTCCCCCTTTTTGCCACAATTTGGCAAGGGTCTTCAAACTGCATAGAACGTTATTACTCCCCCTGGATTGCTACTGTGGTAGACTATGTGGACACTTCCTCTTCATCTTCAGTATTCTCTTCATCATCAGTTACATCTACCACAGGATACTCAATCTCCCTTAGCAACAGCCTGGTCTGATTTAGTTCTGCCTTGGCCTTATTCATAATCTGCACCCAGTTCTGTTCAGTATTTTCAGCCTCTGAATAACTTGTGCTCTCAAACTACCTGTCAACTCTTCCTTCTCAGTTTCAGCTGGAGGAATTATATTGTTTTTCTCCAATGCTCCCCTTACTGCTCCAGGAATAGAAACATCAACTTTGTGCTTTCCAGTAAACAACTTCCAGTCAGTCCCAAACAAACTTGGCTCACCCGTCATGTTTTCAGCATGATCTTTTAGCCTTGGACACTGAGTTGTAATGATCTCATAGATCATAGAGGGACAAGCAATTGGATAATTCATCAAGTTAGACTTAGCATGTCCAGCCAACTGATCAAATACCAACTGTCCAAAGTTAATCTTCATTCCTTTGCCTATAGCATACACCAATCTACCTACTTGCTTGCTCAAGGTAGTCCTATGCAACCCAGGGATCCAATTCCTTAAACAAATACCATGCAACAGAGAATATTTAGTAGTTAGGTACCTGGACCTCAATGTGCTCCCTCTCCATTCTCTAATAGTACCTCCTGTCAATTCCTTAACTACATCCTTCAGTTCCAGTTCATCAATATCTTCCACTCCATCTGAGATATTAAAGTACTCATTAATCAGTTGAGGAGTAATTTGTACCTTCTGCTGCCTTACCATTACAAAACCAAATTCAGAATTCCCTTGCATTCCAAATGTGCTCAGAATATTTCCTACTAACTCCCTGACAATAAGCTCATCATACGCCTTTGGTTTTGTCACAGTGTCTAACATTCCGGACCCTTTGATAGCAGATACAACTTCTGGTACTTCAAACTTTTTGGCAGATACAACTTTCTCTTGTATCACCTTCCTCTCCTTGACAATTTCCCATCTATTTGCAGCCTTAGTGCTACAAAACCAGATCTGATATCTAACAACTGGTCTGTCCACCTCTTTACCTTTCTCCTGAGCTCTTTTTCGGTTTTCTTCTCCAGCTTTGGTTCTTTTTGACACTACATACTCCTCTGGATTATTTTCTGAAGAATCATCAGAGGACTCTTCTAGAGCTCTTTCCTTTTCTCGTGCAATCTGCTCTACCAACTCTGGAACAGTAGGCTGACCTTTTCCTCTTTTCCTTTTTGCTACTCGATCTGCTACTGTGTTTGCAGCTCCCCCTTTATCTTGGGCCATTCGTTCCAGGGTAACAACCACCTCCTGTTCTTCATCCTCAGCCACATTTTGATTTTCACCCGTTTCTACGTTTTGTTCTACCTCCTCTTCTTCTTGATTTGTTTGTCCAGCAACCCCCTCAATGTTGACGTCTGTCTGAGTCTTTTCACTATCAATTCTTTCAGACACATTCTCCTCTGGTCGAATCTTGTCCTGCACAATTACTTCTTTATCTGCATGCAATTCACTATTACTAACAACCTTACTTTTCTTGGCAACTTTTCTTTTCAACCCTACCTTGTTCACCAGATCTTGGATAGTCTCACTTTCCTTAGCTACTCTCTTCTCTATTTCAGTAGGATTAACCAAATTCTGAGTAATTGGATCAAGATTTACCTCTTTTTGCGACGAATCAGCAGTGGTCGTGTCGCTTCTTGCACTGATTTTGCGGATTACCTTTTTTGAGGCCACTGTCTTGATTCTTCTACCACGGGGCTTAGGTAGCTCTGCTGGAACAGCGTTAGTTGCATTCTCTGGTCTGTCTTCAGCCGATTTCAGTGGTGACTGATGCTGCGTGCTTGCCTTTTCAGCTGCAACAATCGGAGCGGCGCCGGTTCGAGTGTTCACCATGTTTAGCGCTAGGGTTTCGAGAATTCAGACGGTCAGAGTGAGAAAGAATAACTTTTTTTCTTTTAATTTTTGAATTTAAATACTAACTAACTTGATGCGTAAAAAATAGATAATACTAAAACTAAAATATCTAAAAATAGTTTCTCCGATCATGCTTCTAGTCTTTAGTCAGAAATTCGACATACTCCAAGATCAAGTCGCAAGGCTTCAAACTGAGCATACCCCAAGGGTTTAGTTAGTATGTCTGCCAATTGTTTCTCAGTGACAATGTGCTTTAGAACAATTATCTTCTGTTCAACCAATTCCCTGATGAAGTGATGTTTGATATCAATGTGTTTGGTTCTTGAGTGCTGTACTGGATTCTTGGAGATGTTTATTGCACTCATATTGTCACAGTATAGAACCATCTCACCTTGAGTTATCCCATATTCTTCCAACATTCTTTTCATCCACATCATCTGTTGACAACTGTTCCCTGCAGCAATGTATTCAGCTTCTGCCGTTGATAGAGAGATACAGTTCTGTTTTTTACTGAACCATGAAACCAAGTTGTTTCCAAGAAAGAAACATCCTCCTGAGGTACTCTTTCTATCTTCTGCGTTTCCAGCCCAATCTGCATCACAGTATCCTACCAAGTGGGCACTGGAATCCTTGGTATACCATAGTCCTAAGTCGACTGTCCCTGCCACATATCTGATTATTCGCTTTACTTGAGACAAGTGACTTTCTTTTGGTTCAGCTTGATATCTAGCACATACTCCCACAGCATGACATATGTCTGGACGACTTGCTGTTAAATACAATAGACTGCCGATCATACTTCTGTACAAGGTCTGTTCTACCTTTACTCCAGACTCATCTTTGGTTAGCTTCAGCTGTGTTGCAGCAGGGGTTCTTTTGTGACTTGCATTCTCAAGACCGAACTTTTTGACTAGGTTCCTGGCATACTTACTCTGAGATATGAATATTCCATCTGATTTTTGAGTTACTTGTAATCCAAGAAAGTATGTCATCTCTCCCACCATACTCATCTTAAACTCACTCTGCATATGAGACACAAACTGCTCAGACATGTGTTTAACATTCGATCCAAACACAATGTCATCAACATATATCTGGGCAATGATGAAGTTCTTGTTTTCCCTTCTTATAAACAAAGTGTTATCTACTCCCCCTCGCACATAGCCATGGTTGATAAGAAACACGGTTAATCGTTCATACCATGCTCTGGGCGCTTGTTTTAAACCATATAAAGCCTTTTTGAGGCGGTAGACATGATCTGGATGAGCTGGATCTTCAAAACCTTTTGGTTGTGCTACATATAGACTTCTTCATTCAAGATCCCATTCAGAAACGCACTTTTGACATCCATTTGGTATAGTTTGAATTCAAGTGACATGCAAGTGCTAGGAGAAGTCGTATGGCTTCGAGTCTTGCTACGGGAGCAAATGTTTCATCAAAATCAATACCTTCAATCTGGGTATAACCTTGAGCAACTAATCGGCTTTGTTTCTCGTAATGTTTCCCTTCTCGTCGGTCTTGTTTTTGAATATCCATTTAGTGCCGATAATGTTTGCTCCAGCAGGTCTGGGTACCAAATCCCAGACATCATTTCTTTCAAACTCACCAGTTCTTCCTGCATTGCTACAACCCAATATTCATCCTTTATTGCTTCTTGAATATTTTTAGGTTCTATGGTAGATAGAAAACAGGATCCACTGACCATCTTGACAAAATCAATCTTTTTGCCTCTTAGATTCCTTGGGGCAAACGGATCGCCTATGATATCAGTTACTGGATGATCCTTTTGAATCCTTTGTGAGGGGATGGGGTACTATTTAAGTGGTCAGCATCTGTATGTAATTCATCTGAATCTGAGTTAACAGCCAATCTTTCTGAGGTATCATCTGCTTCAGGCTCTGCCTCAGCTTCTGCTTCAGCAGTATCTGGAGTAGGAATATTATTAGTATCAAGAGTCAACATCTCCTTTTCGGTTATATCTTTAACTGCAACATTAGCTGATTCAATAATGCTTCTGCTCTTTGGAAGATATACTCGAAAGGCTTTGCTATTAGGTGAATACCCTACAATATTCCTTCTATACTTCTTGCATCCAGTTTCTGTTTGTATTTTCTGTCTTCTAGAACGTAGCATATACTGCCAAAGATGTGAAAGTATTTTACTGTTGGCTTTTTTCCTTTCCAAATTTCATAACATGTCTTGGATGTCCCTGGTCTGATAAGTACTCTATTCAGTGTATAACAGGCAGTATTCAAAGCTTCTGCCCAGAGGTTTAATGGAACATTCTTTGCATGTAAGAGTACTCTAGCCATCTCTTGTAATGATCGGTTCTTTCGTTCAGCTACTCCATT
>QZGG01001575.1:0-60398 GCA_006409495.1 Sedum album
CCTTGCTAATCTATATCTATATTTTATATATAAAGCATAAAGGGTGCTATTAGCAGTTACATTTTGTAGCCATTTTTCAATATTGATAATACCTCTCATTAATTTACTATTTACTTAAAATTTATTTCAGATTTATAACTATATTAAAGTTCAATAATATACTATATGTATCAATTTAATTCACAAATAGTTATTAATGAATCAACGGTTCTCCTTAATATGTTATCCCTAGAGCATGATGACTTTTACAAAATATTTTCATCAGTTTGCATTCCTATTTTGAAGTTGATGATATGATATTTGAAAGCTCTTTTGAACCTGCCGTGGGGAATGTACTTGTTATTGTTAGACGTTTTCGTTGCACGGAACTTAATTAACGGAATCAAGCTGATGACGATGCATATGATCTATAATTATTTGATCATAGTTGTATTATGGTAAATCCATATGCTGATGCTATGAGTGGCACATATAACCAACCCTTTCTTCACTGGAAGTGACACAAAATATAGAACTGAATAAATAAAAGTTAGAAGTCAGGTGTCGATGAAGACCTTTTTCCTATTCGCACGAAAAGGGAAAACTACAGTTTGAGAGGCTTGGAATTGCTTATACCTCAAGGTCGAAGATTCGGAGATGTCAATGCAGTTAAAGTAATTTATAAACCGAAAAAATACATCGAGTTGTACACAGAGTTAGTGTTGAAAATAATTTCAAAAGGGGCACATTTAGTGTTGAAAATAATTTTACTTGTATGAAAGAAAATCAGTCTTGGAAAGAACAATAAGCAAGTTCTTTGGAAAAGACTAGGAGTTATTATTATATGTCATTTGACCCACTGTCAATTTAACTCCAAAAAATATATATTTTGAAATATATCAAGGCTAAAAACAAACCTTTTAAGGAAAATCACGGGATTTAATTGTGCAAAGTACAGGGTTCCTCTTTCAAAAAAAAAATCATTTAATTTTGGCAATACAGGGAATGTAAATCTTAGGTTTTCAACTTTTGACGGTGTTTTGAGCTGGTCTTGGCAGATGATATGGTCAAATCTTCACCTGAAGATACTCACACCCTTTCAATTGTGAGTATGTATGAAAATACATGAATATGTTGTCTACTGACACTCGTTCAGTTAAAGATGAATGCAAATCATCATCAAACATTTTCTTAGTACTTACCTTGATACCCCTCTTGAAGTGATTGTAGTTAAGGATAAGGAGGCTCAGATATGGTAATGGGTGTAGGAGTTGACATTTGGCATAGGGCTTAAAAAGACTTAGCCCGGCTTGAAGGCCGCAAAAGCCTTGCCCGTCAAAGTCCCTCATAAGCCCAACCTTGTAACACGATGGATGAGCTTGGAATTTGTTTGGAGGCCTAATGCCCGGCTCACCGGCCCGATCCGCGAAGTCCGATTAATTCTGACAAAAATTGTGTTTAATATTTCAATATATTTAATATTTGTATCTTATTTTTCTATTCAAATAGAGAATTTTGTTATTTATCTTCTTGTTTTTATTTTATTTTAAATTGCACTTTCTACTTCTCAACAATTTGGTTTCATTAAGAAAAAGTTAGAGATACAATCATACAAGGTAAAGAAAAAGTTTAACTCAAAAGACTAATCTTTTATGAGAGAGAAATGCTAACTGTAACTCTCAACTTCCTTAAGAAATGGAGCTCGCTGCTCGCACCCTTGAATGGGATACGCTTAAAGTGTTTTGTGAAAAGATGATCTGCCTATTAGCTCGGGAGATACTTATTAGATACAGGGTGCACACTGATATTGTTTTACTTATTCCTTAGACCAATAATTTGCATGCTGATTCTCGATTGCTTCTTAACTCTTAATACAGCCGCATGTGCCTGTAACTTTATGTCAGAACTTAGGTAGGTACCTGTAACTTTTAGTACGATGATATTAAGAGTGGTTAGTGCCGGTAGCTATTGAGTGTGAGTTCATTCATGCAAGAGATGAGCAGTTTAATTTTCTGACTACTGGTTAGAGAGCACAAAAATCACACGTTATATTGTTGTTCTGAGTCACATCCAATCCAACACTGATTTGTATTCGCTTGAGCTACCTTAACCTTAAATGGTTGATCCTCTCTCGACAGCATTTATGCCCTTCCTCCACTTATAGCCGACTCTACTATTTTGATCTTGCACATAAATAAATAAATAAAGTTGAGAGAATGTTAGGTGAAAGATGATGTTCTATTAGGGATTCGGATCCGGTAATGCACTGTTATTTGCTGCGAGTACTAAAATGACGTCTTTTTGACGTTTTTATCAATGATTCTACGTAATTTTGATGAACTCTTTACCTACTTTGAATCACATTATATGATTTTAGATGCACTGAATCTGAATATTAGAGCTGTGGAATATTTCATAATCGGTAATAAAAATTAAGGTAATAAATTATATTTTGAACTAAAAAGGCAACATTCGTTGAAACAAAAATACAGTTTATAACAAAATTATAGTAATAAAAAAAGGAAAAGAAAAAGAGTAGACTTAATTAACAAAAAGAAACGTGGAAAGCAGAGGTATGGTTTAGTTTTAGGTGGAGGTGGTTTGTGTCTTTTGTCCTCCTCCAAATCGAATCATTCTTCTTTTGTCGCTCGCTGCCTTCTGCTCATCAGAATCCGATTTAGTTGATTTCAATTTGAATTCCAATTTTAGCAAATTAGGTCCGGTGGGTGTCGATGGGTAATTCGTTTGGATGCTCGGCATCAGGAGAGCGATTGGTATCTGCAGCTAGAGACGGCGACGTTGTGGAGGCCAAGATGCTGCTCGATTGCAATCCTGGTTTGGCTAAGTATTCCACTTTTGGTGGTCTTAATTCTCCCCTTCATTTCGCTGCTGCCAAAGGTCACACCGAGGTTGTCTCTTTTCTTTTCTCTTCTTTTTGTTTTTTTGTATTTAATTTAATATTAAAATTGGATTGATTGATTGTCTTGTAGATTGCTGCTCTTTTGCTTGAGAATGGTGCTGATGTGAATGCTAGAAATTACTGTGGTCAGGTTGTGCTTTTAAATCATCTTGTTTGATGCCTAACATTTCGACGATCCTGTTTGTTTGATTTTTGCTAATTCTATGAACGGTCATCAGACAGCATTGATGCAAGCATGTCGGTATGGACATTGGGAAGTTGTTCAGACCTTACTCCTCTTCAGATGCAATGTCAGTCCTTTTTATCCATTCTAGCTGTTTTTTATTGCCATTGGCACTTGAATAGCTTCTTTTCTTCTTTGAAATTGTTTGAATTCGTTACTGAATTTTTTTGTTTAGGTTATGAGAGCGGATTACTTGAATGGAAGAACAGCCCTTCATTTTGCGGCTGTCCATGGACATGTTAGATGTGTCAGACTAGTTGTGTCTGATTTTGTTCCTAGCGTTCCTTATGAAGCTACCACTGGTCGTGCGAATGGTGACCTACCTGATAGCTCTATTGTAAAGAAAAAGTTCAACAGCAGGTGCTTTATATTTTCTTTATGTTGTGACTGAATTCTTGGAAATGTCTTTGTAATGATTTTCTAATGCCGCAGCACGCTATCCAAGTTTGTAAATAAAGCTGCTGATGGCGGCATAACTGCTCTTCATATGGCAGCGTTGAATGGGTATTTCGATTGTGTACAACTCTTACTTGATCTGCATGCCAATGTAAAAGCAGTTACGTTTCACTATGGAAATACAACAGATATGATTGGTATACCTGTTGAACCATATCTTCCTTGAAGTAAACTCTCTAATTATGCAAGTTATTATAACTGTAGTTTTTATTTAACTGCCAGGAGCTGGGAGTACACCTCTGCACTATGCCGCTTGCGGAGGGAATTTGAAATGTTGTCAGGTATGTGGTGTTTCAAATTCCTTATATTGAAGACTCTTTTTATTGATTAGGGGCATAACTAAAACCAAAGATGTACGATCTTATAGATTCTCCTCGCACGTGGGGCCAGTAAGCTCGCTTTGAACTGTAACGGGTAAGATGTAACATCTTGTCTCCTCTATGTTTGTATCAACTTAATGTCAGCTTTTGGGGACTAAAAACTCACACTTGAGTTGAAGATGGCTTCCTGCAGATGTTGCTAGGATGTGGGGCCGTCATTGGCTTGAACAATGGCTGGCTCCCAACTCCAACTCAATTGTCCCAGATTATCCCTCATCAAACTATTTATCGTTGCCGCTAATGAGCGTTCTGAACATTGCTAGGTAATTACCATCGTAAATCTTTGTGCTATGTTCATGAAATAGATCATACTGATTTTAAGATATCTGTGAGAACAAAGAGTTGAACAGTAGCAAATTTTAAACAAATTTGTGGTTCTCAAAGGTGTGATATATGCTTTTTGGATTCAGTTGAGAGTTCCATTTACTATACTGTTTGATTAGGTAGTAAACTTAAAGTGATTACCTTGGTCTTTTTAAATAATGACACCTAATTTTTTTTAAAATTCATGCAGAGAAAGTGGGTTGCAGTCATCTTCACCGGCCATCGAGACTGCAGATCCTTGTGCGGTCTGCTTGGAAAGGGCATGCGGTGTGGCAGCTGAAGGTCAGCATCTCTTTTAGTATTGGTGTTCATTCTCGTTGCGCCTTCTTATTCTTTATGTTCCTTTAATTGTATCTTATGAGTGCAAGATCTTTTTCAATGTTAGGGGCTGTCAGAACAGAATGAATAAATTAGTTGACTAGAGAACTGACACTACTTTGTATTTTAATGTAGGATGCGGCCATGCATTGTGCGTAAGATGTGCACTCTATCTATGTTCAACATCTAACATTCCTGCCGAAACCTCCGAACCTCCCGGCTCCATTCCGTGCCCTCTTTGTCGACAAAGAATAGTATCATTCCTTAAGCTCCCCGGTTCACCTGCAAAGGAAACAAAACTACATGTAGCCCGCGGCCTGTGCACGCCCTGCATTGTCAACCCTCGCAACAAAGACCATCATCTATCACCAACTTGCACTTCAGAAATTCGTACAAACAGAGTAGCATCCGTTTCATCAGACTTGTTCTGCCCCGTCTCATGCACTCCCTTTCCCTCCGTAACCATGCCTTTATGCACTGGTCAAAGCGGGGTTTGCCTGAACTTCGAAGATCAAGATTCTGAAAGCCGGAATGAGTCACCTTCATCAAATGTATCGACAACAGTAGATCAAGTGAAGTCCGAAGGGCCGAGAGTGGGAGCACCAGTGACATGTTCGAGTATGTTATGGGGACGAAGAAGCTGCAGCAGAGAACAGCAGTGCAATTCGGAAATAAACCCTGGTCATGATTGAAAATTTGAAGTTTTGGTGTCATTTTGTTAAAATGTGTGTTGGATTGTGCTTGTATTAGTTGTAGAGATAAAGAGAGATGCTTTGTAGAGATGTATGAACTGCCTCTTATTTGTTGTATTGAAGTTGTATTGAAATTTATATATTATTTAAGAGGGCAGATCAGGTGAAAACAAGATTCTATATGTAAACTATAAATAAATCTACCGCGTTGAATTTAAAAAATAGACGGATATGATTTGGGGTCGAAATGTAAATATCGAAACATATAAAATATTTTAAAATAATTGAGAATATCGTCATAAAGGCAACTCAGGAATGTAAAAATATAATTGGAATAGCGGCATTTTGAAATCGAATTCACAAACTACTCAATTCAGAATCACAGAAGCTGCCGACGCAAAACCCTAAGATGAGCGACGATTCGATAGCCACCTAGATAGTCACCAAACACGCGACGACACAAGCTACGACAACCATTAACACCTGTTTTTGAGGTTAGTGAGATTCTAGGTCAAACATGAGTTTTTAATTATAGTGGTTGTGAGAACCAATGTTGCATGTTATGCTTACATTTTTGTAGGTTATTTCAATTTGCGCCACCAAAATATAGTCATGGTTCGAAAGAAAATTGGAAATCAGTTTGGTAAGTAAGCTCTATACGCAGACCGCAAATTTTAATTCAGTCTGTTGCGAATAGTGAAAGTTTATATTTGATTTGAGCCTTGAACTTGTTTATAAAACAAGATGTCGATACACTGGTGAAAAATGTACGGTTCAAAAATGTACACAATACGGTTCATGAATCATGCATTTTCAATGTGGTGAATCATGTGTATGGTTCAAAAATCTAAATTGTATGATTCATGAACCATACACTTCAGTGTAGTAAATGATAGTATTAAAACTCTTAAATCATACATTACATTTTAGTTTTATTCTTGCTTGTGAGGTATGTTGTTCTTCACTAATCATTTTTATTGGCAGAGCGAAAAACGTTGTAAGCTTATGGAAAGAGAAGTGGATAAAAATGAAGAACAAATGACTCTAGTGCCCATATCACTTCTGCGAGAAATTCAGCATGCAAGCAAGAAAATCAAGACACTCAGACATAATTGCAGGATCATTGCTGGATTCTTACGAAATATCATCGATCTTTGATTTATTAGCACCTACGAAGCAAATATGTATCCGGTCAAACAAAATCAATGGTTCATAATAATCACGCAATGATTCATTAAAACTTATTAAAGAAATTTATGAACCACACATCATAAATGCGATTTGTTGTTGCAAGAATAGAACATAATATGTATGGTTCGGAAATTAACAACACATGATTCATGAACCATACTTCATTAGTTTTTGAACCATACATATGTTTCATGAATCATGTAATGGTAATTTTTGAACCATACACCAAAAAAACAGTGGTAATATTATAAAGGGTTAATTACGAAAAACCACCCTCATAATAGGTCATATTCCACGCCACCACCCTTATATTGTAATATTACATTCGACCACCCGTATAACATTTGACGTTCCCAAACGACCACCTATCACTGTTCCGTCAAGTTTTCCGTTAAATATATTAGATTTTTAATATAATAATAATATTTTTATTACAATACACCACCTCTATAATAATTATGTGTCCACTTCACCACCTTTATAATAAATTTGGTTTCCATTTAACCACCTCTCCGTTAACTGCCGTTAACTGAGGTGATTCTTTGGAAACGTTAGTAATTATAAAGGTGGTCGAATGTAATATTACAATATAAGGGCGGTGGCGTGGAATATGGCCTATTATACAGGTGGTCATCTGTAATTAACCCTATTATAAATCTGTGCGATTACCATAAATATGATTCGCTATTGCATGGATAGAACATAATATATAAGGCTCGAAAATTAACAATTCATGAACTTTACTTCATTAGTTTTTGAACCATACATATAATTCGCGAACGGTGTGATCGTAATTTTTGAACCGCACACTCAAAGAACACTGGTGATAAGAAAAATAAAAATAGTCAATGGATTGCGCAAAATAATAACCATATCATGTTTAAAATGATCGTTTGAACGATTACAAGATTCGTCATTCACTGATCCAATAATGTTGTTGATAACATGCGACTCCATAATAGTTAACAACACAGAAGCAACTAATGTCGATTTTTGATTGAACTCGTCAATGAAATTCGATTTTGCTAGAAACGTGTTGACTTATTCAAACATTGAACGTCGTCAAAGTTGTTACCATTATTTGTGGGATAAAATTAATAAAAATATTTGGAGAATATTTTGCGATGTTATATTACGGGTATACTCTTCTCATTAATTTAAATATTATCTTGTCCATTAAATAGAAATCGTCGGATTAGAAAAAAAGGATGGCCGAGATTTGTTTGTAGTTTTCATAAAACTGTTTGTTTTCATTTGATCCTTTGCCATTATTTAATGTGTAAAAATTGTATAGATATTTAGATTTTTTTAATCAAAGGTGGATGTTTTTCATTCATAAATTGATCATTAGTACAAAGGGAAATATAACCACGATAGAACAAAGTATGAGACATCTCCAATAATGAGTAAATCGAGCAGACCACTGGCGACACCATCACCATCGTTTTCCACAGGTCCGACAGGCGGACATCATAACGATCTGTGGTTGAACATACATATAAGCAAATAACTACATGTTTATTTATATACATAACGATCTAGGACAAGGATGAGCGGAAACCGACCGATCCGTCACACGCATGTGACTCTAGATGGAGGAGAAGACAACTGAGATGTGCTAAAGCCATATGCATGCACGGTTGAATGACGGCGACGGTGTTTGGGGTAGAGGAAGAGGATCCGTCACATGCATCTCATGTAGAAGACGTACCTCTCCTCCACTCGGAGTGGCTGTCGATTGATGAAGAGAAGTGAAGAAAAAAGATGGGGAGAGAAGGCAGAGAAAAAAAGATTAAAAGAAATGAGGTAAGATTGTTCGTGTAAGTGTAAGAGATATCTATGCTTTGAGAAAACAATCATATACAAACGGGATCGTCAAGAAATATAATCAGTATTTGTTGTACTAAAATTAGTTGCATGCATTTGCTGTCAAAAATTCATTTTTAATTGGTTCTTTCAATGGAGGTTATATAGGATTTATATCTGATAGATCGCATACATGAATATCTATTTAATTATTAGTTGATCTGGTCACTATGTACATCTTATCAAACTATCTACAATGATAACAAACATCAAAACACGCTTGTCTTTTCCGCTCACATAGTCAACCACCCAAATCCGCTACATGTTCAAAGACAACAACAAGAAAAATAAGCATTCAAATAAACTCTAGACCAAGATTATAACTATTAGACCCTCTTACATTTTTAAGTTATTAATTTCGGTATTTGTTAACTTTTTATTTTTGATAATTCAGATTAAGTGTTAAAAGGACAAATAATTTTTTGTGAGATAAAATGACATTATATCAAACGTTGATTTTTATTAATCCATTATTTGATATTGATGACCGTCATTCTCAATTGCTCGTGTTTTAATTTAAAATTAATTTAATCTCAATTGTCATTTCAATTAAAACCAATGGTTGTTGGTTCATTCGAGTTTTACAAAACTGCAACGTCTTCCAATAGCTGAACTTTTAATAATTCGGATCTTTAGTTGGTAAGCTGAAGCCTGAAGGGGCCCAAAGCACACTAACTACAAGAACAAACGACGCCGTTTGAGAAGCGTGTGATGCACAAGATCTCCCAAAACAACGAACCCTTAATTTCAAAATCGGAGCGTTTGTCATTCAGATCGGACCGCATCCCAACTCAACGGTCGACATTTCAAATTCCTTCTTTCATCACTCTACTCCGCCGCAGCCGTCGTTTTCCATGGCTGAAACTCCGAGCGCAACCGCACGTCGGAAAGTCCGAGTCATCGCCAAAATTAGTCGTCCTTCCAAATGGATCTCAGTTTCCAAGTCTCACAGCACATCTTCCATCTCCTTCCTCGACCACGCCGGAAACAGGTGATTCACCGTTCTAGGGTTTCATCTGCTTCACACGACGAACTTAATTGAAATTTCTGTTGATTTTTTTGCAGTGGGAAGCATACATATGAATTAGATAATTGCTATGAACCAATTGACAACAATTTCACAATCTACTCTGCTGAGATTAAGCCGCTGGTTTCGTCGGTTTTCGGTGGGAATTGTGCCTCTGTTATTGCATTTGGAGCTGCAGCGAGTGGCAAGTCACACACAATTCAGGTCTGTTGTAATTGCAATTCTATTTATTAAACATTTTGCTGTTTCGTTATGTTTACTTAAATTTGTGTAGGGTTCGGAGTTGAATCCGGGAATGGCAGTGCTGGCTGTCGAAGAATTCATAATGTTGGCCGAGAAGGCTGGAATGTCTGTTGCGGTTTCTTGTTATGAAGTGTATAATGAACAAGTATACGACTTGTTAAGTAAAAATGAAAATGCAGTTTCAGTATTGGAGGATTCTCAAGGCAAAATACAGCTCAAGGGCCTCTCTCAGGTAGAATTTATCTTAAATAATGGAACTTTTTTGAAGATTATCTTGTAACTAACTTTTAATTTTCAGACATTTGTTAAATCCTTGACGGAATTTAAGAAACTATATGGGGAAGACTCTCATAAAAAGATTCTAAAGACAGCATCTCAACCATCTCGAAGGAGCCATAAAGGCTTGATGATTCATCTGATTTCTAATGATGGAAATGCAAATGATCAACAATTAGTCGGACGACTGAATTTTGTTGATCTTGCAGGTTCTTAATTCTTTCAGCTATGTACATTAAATTTTGTGAACATTTTACTATATATATGTAAGAACGCCGGATATGTTCTTAATTTTCAGGATTTGGGGATCCTCAAAAGAAGAATGTTGATACTTACACGCTTGCTGAGAATTCTAGAGTTAATAAATCTTTGTATGCTCTACAAAGTGTTGTATATGCGTTGCACTGTAATGATAGCCGAGTCCCATATCGAGACTGTAAACTCACATATATGTTGCGAGATTCCTTGAGTGGGAAAAACAAAATTTTGATGATTGCTTGCTTGGTGAGTATTTTTTGTACATTAGTACTGTGTTGGGCCTTAATATTTAGAGTGGTGGATCACATATCTCAAGCTTACACTTTATATTTCATTTCTTAATTTCACAGAACCCAACAGTTTGTCAGGACACTGTTTATATGGTTAATTTAGCTTCTAGATGTACTAAAGGCAGCCACCGAATGTTCATGGATTCTGTGAGAAAAGTTAAAAGTGCTCATAAATCTATGATCAATTTATCATCCAAAGATGAAGAAAAGTCGGTGATATCATCTTCGGCTAGAAGTACCAAGTACTCTGGAATGAAAAAGAAATTCACCAGTACCCGGTTGCCCTTGTCTGAAAATAGAATGTACAATGCAGGTGTTGCAGCACTTATGTCTGGCAGGTTTGTATGTAGTTCACTATGGTTATTATGTAGTTTCGTCTTTCTTTGTTTAAATGTTCTGATGTTAAGTTTAATAATTTCCGTCTTCAGCAAAAAAAGTGATGAGGCGAAACATGGATATCCTGTGGAAAAGGTACATTTTATATTTTGACAACCTGAGTCTGCTGCCTTGTTCGTATATATGAAGTTGCACTTCTATTTTTTTCAAAGTGGAGCATGGTTCTTTATTATAGTTTAGTTGCAGTCTCTTAATAAATTTGTTTGTCTTGTTACTTATAATCATATCTGGGGTTGTATTATGCTTCGCACATACGGTTGATTACAGTTAATCCTTCTTATAACTCGATAAATGTAATTTCATTGGTTCATCGGCTCATTGGCCATTGCAGGTAAGTGTTCAAGTGGACATTGTTTCAGAGGTACCTGAGACTCCACAAGAATGTGTAAGTGATATAGTCGGACATCATTTTGGTAGACTATTGTGCTTCTGCTAACAAGAGCATTGATGGAAGGGAGAATATATTGGCAGATTGAATAGTTGTTGAACGTTTGCCAATTAGTATACAACTTGTTACGTTTTGGATTTTATATTTTAAGAAACTGAGTGAGAATTATGGTTTTTTTGCAGGTTAGTTGTTTGTTGGGTATTAATTCGCCTACAGTACCTGCTACACCAGATATGGTACACTCTACAAATACCCTTTCTACAGTTTCTTTAAGTCAATGGGGACAGTATTAGTAGCACAGTGTAGATGTCAAGAGAAGTGTAAATTAAGCCTTCAATTGAAAGTTTTATTGAACTAATTTTGGAACTTCTTGCAATAGTCGGTGGTTACTAGTGATGTCTTCTGTTTAATGACACCAAAGTGAGACATATGTTAAAAATGCATATCTAATTACATATGTGATGAACAAATTTAAAACAGATATTTTGTTGTTGTTTTAAGTGTGATTAAGTTATTATCTGCACACAATCCACTTTCTTTGGTTTTGCTCATTTGGAGTAGAAATCAACCATTTTCCTTTGGAATTGTTATCATCAGCTCATCTTATTCCCAATAATCTTGTAAATACAGGAGAACCATCTTGAAGATGATGACAGCACACTGTTACATGCATTGCTAAATGAAGGTAATTTTACATTTGTGAGTAATGTGGATTTCAGATTTTAGATCTGCGTTTTTTAACTTTTTCTCACCGTAGATTATGAGGTTCATAACGATGTGTCCACTGGCCATGAGGGTCCGTCACAACCCTCAAGTGGTAAATTGCAAGAACTATCATCAGTAGAGGAAGGTTGGTATGCAATGTTTGGTGTAATGAATTTATCTGTATTTTTATCTCACATTTCGATTATTGTAGATTGTGGGGCTCATACAGAGAAGCAGATGACAGCAGGCCTTGAGGGTGAATCGCCACCCTTAAGTGCTAGATTGCAAGAACTATCAAACTATTTGAGATCTCTTCAATCAGCCACGCATGTGCATACAAACACGCTACAGGAGATCGAACCAAAAACTCCGGCTGCCTTCCATAGTATGATAACAGTGGACGCCATAAACACTAATGATGCAGTGCAGCAAAAAGTTGATACTACTAATTCTGCGGATCTCATTGAACCAGAAACTCCTACAGCCAGAATCAACAATTTAAACAACCAGAAGTGGAATGATGCTACAATATCAAGCCCTTGGACCACATTAAACGTGCGTAGTGCAGGAGTGAAGGTATTTATCATCTGCTGTTCTTGTTTCGCATATATCTTGGGTATCAGAATTGATGTTGACTTATGTTTCTTAATTGCAGAAATGTCTCACTCAGGAATGCGTTCGGTTTATAAACTCTGCCAGCAAGTGAGTAAATATTATACTTTACTAAATAATATGGTATATTCAAAACGATTTTAAATTTATAATGTGGATTAGTACTTACGTATACTGTTTATTTTGGTGTGTTCTACAGGGATGAGTTGAAAGGGCTGAAGGTAGGCTAATTGCATTGAATGCGATTTTGTGTATCATTTGAACACTTTGCAAACTAATTCATCCTTTTGAAACAGGGAATAGGAGAAAAAAGAGCTACATATATTATGCAATTGCGTGAAAAGTCACCCGAGCACTTCAAAAATGTAAGAATGATGTTTTGAATTTTTTACTTGGTCGTTCGCACTGACTCAGCCTTGTTGGTTTTTACATTTAATTTTGATTATTTCATTTTTGACTTGTTGCAGATTGAAGACTTGAAGGATGTGGGTCTTTCAGCGAAACAGGTACATTTTATCTAGTTTCCAATATATGTGTAGTGAAAAACAGAGGCGGGTGATAACATGAAAACAATTGTTTGACTAACTTTGCTATTATGTTTTTCAACAGATAAAAACAATGATGACAAACATTGCTGGAGATATGTTCGATTGAAAGATAATAAAAACAGCTATGTTTAGAAACTTCTGTGTATTCAATCCTACGATGCATCTTGAATTTAAATGAAATGAAGGAACCAGAGCATCTTGTGTATTTCTTCAATTAAACAAATTAGTTCGAACCGAATTTGAACGAAATGATCCTCAAAATTTGCATTTACTTGTTAGGCAAGTTACTCAGCCAGAAGCAAGTCTAGTGTACTTTGAGTTGACTGGTAGTTGATCTTTCGACAACTCAGAGCCAAAACTCCTAACATTCCAATGAATCTGAAACTCCCAAAATATGGACAATACCGATTCTCACCAGCCAGTCACCGATCCTCATCCTTCTTCTCCTCCACCGCTCCGATCCACCAACGAGCCTGGTGCTTCCTTGGTAGTTGAGCTGGAGGTTGAATTTCTTAAAGCAAATTATGAGCTGGAGGTTTACAAGGGGAAGCTAAATGACATTCAGGATGCTGTTGTTATACAGCAGCCTTCTTCTCAGCCTCGTGTCGAAGAGGACGATAAGAAGCAGATTGTTGTTGCTGATATCCAGAATGAGTTGGAAATTTATAGAAAAATGATTCAGGAGTTGGAAGCTGAAAGGAAGGATAAGATTAAGTTTCTGAAGCAGACTTCAGCCTCATTCGATACGGTTGAGCAGTGCTTGTCAAGAATATTCCAGACACTGAAAGACGACGATGATGGTGATAAAGAAGGAAATATTCGCCCTTGGCGTGAAAATATCGACCAGACATCAATATTGTCGCAACGAGTTGAAGGTATTGTGGAACTGGCAAGCGCGGTGGAGAGTAAGGTTTCGGAGTTTAGAGAAATGAGGAAAAGGGAGAGAAGGCAGTTGGAGAGTAGTGTGGTGAGCTTAACGGAGGAAAATCGAGATATAAATACTTTACTCAGAGTTGCATTGGTTGAAAAGGAAAGTGTTGAGAAGAGTTTGAACAGACTTAAGGGAAATAGTGAGACAAAAAGAGTTCCACTTTTGCAATTTGCTGAGAGAGGGTTACATAAGGTTGGATTTAGCTTCATGATGGCAAGCCAGCAGACGGAACAGTTAACGGACGGTTCTAGCGTTTCAAATGCTTCGAGTAAGTCTGAGGGCAGCGACTACGAGGAGGAAGTAATTAGTCTGGTATGTATCTGTTATGTACATTCTTTTAAGAAGTTTTTCTGGTGGTTTTTCCCATTTAGCATTATCTGTGAAATGAATTCCAGGCATCAGTTGTTGAAAAGATAATGAAGAATTTACGCGCTGAGATTTCCCAACTGAGGATATCCCTCGACGATGCTAGGTACTGTACTACAAGTCTTCTATTCTGCATATTTTGAGTGGCTTCAGGTATCATAATTTTGGTTACAAAACAAAAGAAATCCTTGCTGTTATGCCTGGCTTGCTTGTCCGGATGTTTGATACAAAAGTTTGAAATTTCTGAATCAGGTCAGACAGTGAGCGATTACAAACTCTATCAGAAAAACAAGGCCAAATCATAGCAGAGAATGAAATGTACATAAAACAGTTGGAAGACAGAGAACAGATGCTGTCTGATAATGTAAATTCATTCAAATTAGTTAACTCTTGTCACTTGTTTTGACATTGTTTTCATTCTTCTTATTCCATGTGTCTTTTTATGTTTTCATGTAAGGTCGAAGGCCTACTGATCGAAATGAGAGAAACTGAAGAAGAGGTCTGCAGGTGGAGAGAAGCTTGTGAGCTAGAGGTAATGGCAGGAAAAGAAGCTGTAGAAACTCGCGATAAAATGGTATTTCTTACCATCTACTTGATGACTATTTTCATATATTTTCCCTTTCATTTCAACATATTGTTTAGTAGTTGTTGAGGATTTTTACTATTGATTTTATCAAACATGGTGTGTTGTAGATTCTAATTCTTCAACAGGAGTTGGAGAAAACAAAAGCTGCATTGGAGATATCAAACAACAAGCTAAAGCTAAAAGAGGAGCTAGCAAATGCTGCAATGGCCGCTCAGGCAGCAGCAGAAAAGTCTCTTCAGTTAGCTGATAGCCGTGCTGCAGGGCTTCGAGAAAGGATAGAAGAACTTACAAGACAACTTGAAGAAACAGATCGTCAACAAAGCAACATTCACAGGGTAAGGCACATCTGTTGGCCATGGCTTGCGCTAAAACTGAATCCCATAGCTGCCACTAACAGGAGATCTCAAGATACACGTCGGGTTGTGCCCCAAATGCATGCTCTTCTTCCAGGGTAGAGCACAAGTCCCATTTATAGCTTCAAATGTCTGTTACAGATGCAGCTTTTTCCGCAGCATTTTCAAACATAAATTCAGGTGTCAATGGTCGGTACTGTAGTGTTGGATATTCATCTTAATGAAAAAATATGGATGGAGATGGGAGTATCTCATGATAGCATGAGAGTACCAAACCAGATAAACGAAAAGTTTGGTATGCCATAATGTTTGAGTTTGTCATAATTCGACAAAGTTTCACTGAAGATTATTGGATAAGTTCACAGTGCATAACATATACGTAACATTTATGGGACAAGATCATATCTTTCCAGGCATCTGAGACAACTTAAACACAGGGAACTAAATAACTAATCACTCTTTCCGTTACTATCGGTGGCAGGGACTTCTTCAGCTTTAGCAGCAGGGGTATCTGCTATGCCTTCTTCTGTCTTGGGCTCGTTGGAGGATACAGCTGCTGATGAACCGTCAGTTACAGGGATATTCTTTACGACAGTCCCGACTTTGGTATACTTGCTCATAAATTTATATTCCCAGTCCTGCAGGGCGTCTAGTTCGAATGCCCCTAGACCAGAAATGTCCCCAGTCAGATCGGCTTCTTCAAATGACATTTTTGCAAGCGCTCTGCTTGCGTCCTTTCCAGCAAATAGAGCATATGGACCGCCAGGTCCATAAAACATCCTACAATCGGAAAACAAAATGATCAACACTGGAAGAATTACGATGCTCAGTACACATATCTATAAACATCATACAATGAAAGGATATCACCGTTATTGCACAAGTCTGTCAGAGCAGCCAATTCCAATTAATATACAATCAACCAAAACACTACAACTAGTCTTATCAAGAACAATGGCAATCAACCAACTAATTCCTCACTTAATTTGACAAACTCGAGGCACCAACGAACATCTATCATAAAATGTTTCTTTAAAGCAAAGACAGTACGACACGCACACATCCATCACAAGTACAACCGTAACCATATTCACCTATAAATATGCAATGAAACTCAGGCTAAAACATTTCCGATGCATAAAGATTCCAATAATTTCATCAAATCTTCATCTAAAATTTCAATCATAACAACAATTCAGATTCAAACATAAAAACTGAGAAAACCTGCTTTGAGTGACATCATAGATCTGACCCTTGATAGCCATTAACAATGGCTTTGTAGGGTCAGTACCATCATAAACCTTCAGCTCCTCTTCAGTAACTTCACCAAGCTGCACCGGAGGAGGCAGAGGCTCCATCTCCGGCTCATAAGATCTGGAACTTCCAAGATGTTGGTCATGCGAAGGACCACCGAACAAGGACGTGGCGAGATAGTAAAGCGCGAATCCCAAGGCGACGACTGTGAAGAAAGTGGTTGGGGTTAAACCTGTGTATACCGGTATCGCTTCTTTCAAAGTTTCCCATAGTTGCAGAGCCATCGAGACGATTGAGAATTGACGAAGACTGGTTAGTTTCGAGATGGACTTGTAGACTGGTGAGGGTTTGGTTGTTTGGGATGAGGGGTATTTTCGGAATTTAGGCAATATGGAGGCGTGTTAAACGATGGGGAAACTTCGATGGTATTTCCTTTGTTTCTTTCTTTTTTTTGATGTTTAACATTATCACTGAAAAACAACCCAGCACGGGTCAAATACAACACGAGCCACGCTCGGATTCAAGTCAGAGCTTGTTTAATACATATTGGAATAGCAGAACTTGCCGACCAACTCCAGTTTTCCACAGCTGCTTTTCTTGCTAAAAAATGGGTCAACTTGTTCTCACCTCTTCCAATAAGATACAACCTCCAATCTTTCTTTACCAATAAAATATTTGAACATATTCGAATCCACTGATAATACAAATGTACCTGTTTCGGATTTTGAAAAATATGAGAATAAACTTGGGCACAATCACTTGTAAAACAACATTTTTTCCATCTCATTTGTAACGCCCATTCCATTGCTTTCTTCACAGCAGAACCTTCCACATCTAAACTGTTTTTCAGTCCATCAATCTTACCTGCTATAACTCCTTGAATATTTCCTGCAATATCAGAAGCTACACAGGCATATGCAGCTAATTTCTGTTCTGAAAACCAAGCTCCGTCACATTGAATTGTAATTGAATCTGCAGTAGAAATTACTCTAGCAGACTCACCATCAAAATCACATACTGAAAATTTGGGCTTAAGACAAGAAACTCCTTCAACACTCAGATTAGTCTTGTAAACTGCAGTAGACAATTCTATCATACTTTTTCCATGTTTCACTAAGTTTCTGTTCAGCCATAATATTCTGATTCCATACAAAAAGAGTAGCAAATCCCTCCCTGTATATTTCTCCATGCAAAACCAAAGCCACTCAGTTACATTGCTAAACTCTTCAATATGAAAACAGTCTTGTTTAATAAAAGCACACCAAAAAGATTTCGCCCACCAACAAGATAAAAACACATGCTCAACAGATTCCACAGGAAAATCACATATTTCACAATGCAAATGCATACTGCATCCTCTTCTTGCTAAATTAACTTCTACAGGAATTAAATTATGGGCTAACCTCCACGCAAAAATTTTAACCTTACTTTGAGCTTCTGTTTTCCAAAGTTTCTTCCATAATGATTTCTTTTTACTGACATCGGAACATTCCCCTGTAAGTGCCCGTGCCTTTTGTTCATTATTTTCTTTTAAGGTCAAATATGCAGCCTTGGTTGAAAATGTACCAGGAAACTTTCCTTTCCACACTGTGATACCATTCTCTACAGCACACCAATTTTTCATTATGATCCATGTCTCCCAAATGCTTCGCCATGCATAGGATGGTCGGTTGCCCAAAGATGCACCCCAAATATCAGTTCCTCTACAATATTTAGCTTTAAATACTCTTGCCAACAAAGATTCTGGATGATCGATTATTTTCCAACACTGCTTCATTAACAGAGATTCATTAACAAATCTGAGATTCTTAAAATTTAATCCACCCTCCTCTTTTTCATCTGCAAAATATTTAATCCACACCAATATATTGGTCTGCTATCCTCATTATTGGACCACCAAAATCTCATAATTATACTCTGAAGTCTGCGAAGCATCGAATCTGGAAATTTAAAACATTGCATTGTATAAACAGGGATAGCTTCCAAGACAGCCTTAATTAATATTTCTCTGCCCCCAATGGATAGAAACTTCTTCTTCCAATCCAGAATCCTTTTCCACATTCTCTCTAATATATACTTAAACATTGCGGTTTTATTTTGAGCAATAATGATCGGTAAACCCAAATACTGCTCATAAACAGCAACTTGATGAATTTTCAGGCAATCAACAATCAAAGACCTCAAATTATCTCCAACATTTTTACTGAAAACCAACCCAGACTTTGAAAAATTTACCTCTTGTCCAGAAACTTCCTGATATTCCTCCAATACCTCCCTGAGAGCATTTGTGTTTTGCCAGTCTGCTTTTACAAAGAAAATAGAATCGTCTGCAAAGAATAAGTGAGAGATACAAGGTGCACCTCTACATATACTTATACCTTTAATCTTATTCCTTCTCTCCATATATTTAATTTTCCTGGACATCCAATCAGCACATAGAATAAATAAATATGGTGATAGAGGATCTCCTTGACGAAGTCCCCTATCCGGATGAAGAAAATTAGATAGAACATTATTGAGCTTTATCTGATATCTCACCTTGGAAACACATTGCATTACCATTTTAATGAAATTTTCCGGAAAGCCAAATGAAACTAAAACTCTTTGCAAAAACTTCCATTCCAACCGATCATAAGCTTTAGACATGTCTGTTTTAACTGAGAAGAATCCAATTTTTTGTTTCCTTCTGGTTTTGATGAAATGGAGTAACTCATGTGCCAATAAGAAATTATCCGAAATTTGTCTATCAGGAACAAAGGCACTTTGATTTTCTGAAATGATTTCACTTAACACCCTTTTCAGCCTATTTGCAATGACTTTTGTAATAAGCTTTCCAACTACATTACACAACGATATAGGCCTGAAATCTGACATTCTGTTTGGCTCCTTAACCTTTGGTACCAAGGTAATGATAGTATCGTTCATTCCTTGTTCTATGAACCCCTTATTCAGCATCAACAAGACTCTCTTAATTATTTGAGGGCCTACCGTCCTCCAGCATTTTTGATAGAAAATAGCCAAAAAACCATCGGGGCCCGGCGCTTTTAATGGAGATAACTAATACATAGCCTCCTGAACTTCTACTTCAGCATATGGTTCCATCAACATTTCATATGAATTTACTGATAGTCTAGCATCCATATGTTCCCAACTTTTTCCCCAAATTGCCTTAGTTTCCGGGTGGCCAGTTTTGAAAAGCTTAGCAAAATAATTTCTGGCTTCTTCTAACATCTCTTCTTGTTTAATTATAACTTCCCCATTATCGTTGATCAATTTCTTAACTTGATTGACTCTTTGTCTATGTGAAGCTTTGGAGTGAAAATACTTCGTATTTCTATCCCCTTCTTTGATCCACTCAATCTTCGATCGTTGTTTCCACATCAACTCCTCTCTCAGCCTCCATTCATCTAATTCATTCTCAATTCTTTTCTCCTGCTGAACAGTGTTTTCATTTCTCAACATAAGCTTAATGTCCTCCAATTCATTCTTTAATCTCTTTATATTGCGCTGAACATTACCAAAACTAGTTTTATTCCATTTCCAAAGCTCCTTCCCGCATTTCTTAAGGTTCATATGCAAATCATTAGCTTCGTGATCCAACGATGCCCAACAATTGTTTACAACTTCCTGAAAACGGGAATCTCTAATCCACATTGCTTCCATCTTGAAAGGTTTTTTATTTCTCCTTTCCTGACTATCCTCCGAGTCAATCATTAATATGAAGTGATCTGAAGTAGAGCTTACCAAATGAGAGACCATTTTAGCTGGATGTCTTACCCTCCAAGCCATATTCACCATAACTCTGTCTAACCTTGCCCGGACTTCCTGATCCCCTCTTCTTTTATTTGAAAACGTGAAAGGATTCCCCCTGAAACCCACATCGAATAATCCACAGTCTTGCAAAGCTTCTCTGAATGCCTCATTTGCCATTCTCCTCTTAATCTTCCTCCCATCATTTCCCAAGAAAAACAAATTTCGTTGAAATCCCCCGCAATAATCCAAGGTAAATCATATTGTGTACTGAGGCGTCTAAGTAAATTCCATGACAAATTTCGTTGTCCGGTTATGGGACTACCATAGAATAATGTGAACCTTTCAGGATGCTCCTCTCCTATAATCACATCAATATGAAAACTTGAAAAACTTTTAACACTTACCTCAATTTCTTCGGACCACCATAGAACCATACCACCTCCCTTTCCCTTACGCTTCACTGTAAAACCATTCTTATATCCCAATTTGCTTCGAATAAACTCTAATCTGGTTTCCTCAATTTTTGTTTCAATTAAGCCAACCATTTTGGGCCTGAAGGATCTCACCGTGTCGGTGAGCTCTCGAACTGCACGAGGTTTGCCCATTCCCCGGCAGTTCCACACCATTGCCATCATTGCGCACGGCGGGGTTGCATCACAACCTCCGCCTGTTCTGCTCCATTGTTTACAAAGTCATCCGCACCACATAAAACATTTACCGTCGTGTCTGTGTATTCACTATCGTCAACCTCGTCAATGGTAGAGTTAATCTTGAATCGTTTACCCTCATTTCGTTCGTTTCCTAAATAAGTCCATTTACCCATTCTCTTTTTATTACCCAAGCCCATTTCAGGAAATACAGCTCTTTTATAAGTCTTATTAATCACTTTCTCTTTTCCTTTAATAGACAACTTAACATGTTGTTGGGCTTCCTCCAGCTGGTGTATTTCAAAATCTTTTTCAGCCCATTTGAATAAATCCTCGTCACCACTTTCACATTTTGAGCCAAAAAGGAGAGGATGCACCTCTTCATTCAGTAAACTTCCATTTTGATCAGCACAATGGTTATCTAGGTCAACTGCCATCATATCGCTACGAAACGACGCATCGTTTTGACTGGGAATTTCTTTTTGGTGTTCGTCATCTACAATTCTGTCTTCTGAAGCTTCAACATATGATTTCAATTCCTGTATTGTTGATCTTTGGGGTAATGACAGTTCCGGCCACCTTTCCGGACAATATTTAATAGTTTCTTCAGCTTTTAACCGAGGACCAAAAGATTTATCAATTACATTCGTTGCAGCTTTACAAAATCTTGTTTCATGATCAAACCTGCCACACTTATAACATAAATTGGGCAATTTTTCATATTTGAAGCTAATCCATACTGGGCTTTTCTCATTCCTCTCCAGAAAAACACCTGAGCAAATTGGCTTTACAGTGTCTAATTGTATCCGTAATCTGACATACTCACTGCATGAAATCTGTTTACTTAATTTACCATACTCCCCAGCCTCAATAACCTTTCCTGCACATTCTGCTATACACTTACCATAATCCACATTCCTTAACTCATATGGTAAGCCGTGTAATTGTACATACACATTGATCTTTGTGTTACAGAACTCATCCCCCGTCATTCCTTCTTCCCATTTGTGGAGAATGATTGCACAACCTTCATACGACCAAGGTCCCCCACAAAGCACTTTCACACAGTCTTCCTTCATTCCAAAATTTGCTAGCATTACATTTCCTTCAACCATTTGAAAAGAGACGGATCCGGCAAGTTTCCATACCTTACTTAGAATATCCATCATGACTTTTCTTTTAAAAACTTTCCCAGATGCTAGTTTAATAAGAATTGCATTCTCCATCTTACTTGCTGCCTTCTTCCAGCTCTGTTGATTTAACGAAACTAGCATCTTTCCTCCGAATTCTTTTGTTAATTTTTGGATTTCTCCACCATCCATCAATCCTTCCTTCTCCATACTCCTTTTAAAACACAGTAAATCTTTGCCAATCACACTAGTAAATACACACAGCCAGATGAAAATTCGAAATATTCATCGACCAAAATAAAAAGCTCCCAACCAGAAAACCAGAGAGAGAATTAAATCCATTATTTCCTTTGTTTCTTTCTAAATTAAATAGTGAGTGATAGTTGTTAATTTTAAAAAACTCCAGTCCGGACTTAAAATAAAAGTCTGCGTTCGGTCCGTTCTTAATATTCGTGACATATCACTATTTATTGGGCTGGGGCGGACTTGATAAAAACTAAAAACCCGACCCGTCTAATGAGATTATACTTGTATTTTAATTTAAAAAATATTGCACATGTTTAAAATATTATTTAAAATATAATACATTTAATTTTTTAAAAAAATATACCACTAATACTAAATATGTTGAAATACAATCATAATTTATGTCGGACTTGATCTGATTTCACAAACTTCTAAAAATAGACTGACAATTCAGACTCAAGTTTTAGATCTCAAAACGAAGCCCAAACCATAAAACACGGCATAGGATTGGATTTTTGATGGGCTATGACGAATTGAGCCTAAGACTTTATTAAGCCTTTGGCCAAATGTGAATCCTATTGTCAAGTGATGGGATCATGTGCTGCCAAATTAGTACGTTGTTTTGAGTTATTAAGTATGAAAATTACGTCTTTTTGTCAAGATTTAAAAAAATTGAATTTGAAGTTTAGTAAAATTGCATAGTTTTGAAATATTATAGTTCATAACAACCTCGTTTTATGATTGAATTTTGAAAATTTAAGATTTTGGCTGAATTTGGCTTCAGAATCCAAATCCAATTTAGGCCGGGGAAATGATGATAACTAATAAGGAGTTTAAATGGAATATATTATTTTTTGTTAATCTATGAAAATTAGAAGTCAGAGACCGGTACAGCGCAGTTATTTGTTGCGAATATCAAAACGATGTCACGCTTATGTTGTTTATTGTTCATTCGTCTCTTAATGTTTGTCCATTTTGATTATAATATATCTCACAAATAATTAAAAAGTGAACAATCTAGTGATATATTATAGTTTTTGTAATATAGTTCATGAAACAGCTAGTGATAAATTATGATTTTTGTAATATGGTTCATGAACCAGCTAGTGATAATTTACGAACCATACAAGCATTTTGCATATTATATCAAACCATTCAATGAACGTCAACCACTATTGAATTACGTATTAGAAACTCAGTATTTTTTGCATTGGTTGTTCAACAAAACATCAATTAAGAGTAATAGTTATCAAATGATCCCAAAAAACACAAGTTTTTTCGTATTCAGCGTACGACATCATTTCTTTGCCGCTTTATCGATGTGTTCTTTTGTCTAAACAAGCAGTCTTATATTACAAATCGACTTTCAACTCGTTGTGGCTCCAAGACAGTATTCACACAATTTATAAGTTTCTTAGCTTATCTAACATTTTTTTCTGAAACTGCAAAAAAGCATTCAACATGGGATTATATGTTCTAACCAAATACAAAATAGTCAGCGAGTATTGTTCAATAAATTGTTAAACATGATTCATGAACCATAATCGACAATTATTAGGACCATACTAATCGAGTATGGTTCAACAAATTGTTAAGCATGGTTCATGAACCATGTATATATATTTTTTGAACCTTACAATATGTGCATGCTCAACAAACTGTATCAACCAGATCATCGCCGATGTTCTATAATTGAAAGTCGATTCGCAATCTCAGACATCAAATGTCGGAAAAAATACAAAAATACCACTGTCTAAAGAAACCCTAACAAAACACACAAAACGAATCCTAACAAAACATAAAAGTCGGGCGAAGACATGTTCTTCACATTGTTGGGAGTGGAGGATGATGAAAATCGATGTGGATCTGAGCGTTTCTTTAATTGCAATTGACGCGGATAAGAGTGGCGGACGCGGATGAGAGCATTTCTTCGTCTGAAATTCGTAGGTTGTTTCACGATTTCAGAATCCCCTAATTTTTGGGGTGAATAGGGGATTCCGAAATAATATTATTTTCAAGTTCTAAATTACTCCTCATATTTAATTTCGAATTATTTTAATTACATAATTGGCAACTTTTAAATTTGATTTGGTAAAAAAAAGGTGGGTTAATTTTTTTTAACGACTTATATTAGTGTATATTTTATACACATAAGGGACTTTATACCAGATCTGCTCCCATTTTATAAACATTAAAATGGTTCAGAAATAACATTTATGTTTTTTGTAGGACGTAGGATATCATCTGCATCTCAATTGTGGGTTTTTATCAATTTAAAAGACGAGGCGCTAAAATTAAAAATAACTGTCAAATCCAACCATCCGTGTATTTTACAATTTCAACGGCTCATTTAATCAAAACTCAACGTTAATCTCAACCGTCAGATTAGTCAAATTAAAGGTTGAAATTTTGTCCTTCCGTTTCACAAATATCTAATGTTCTCCTCGAACTTGACCCTTACCAACATAATTATAAATAAATAAGAAATATTATGATAAAGATATATTAGGAATAAAAATGTGTACTATGCGGCTAATTAGGCCAAAATTGCTACGTTTAAAATTCTCAATTAAAAATATTCAAAAATTCCAAAACCCCAGACAGCCATGGCCTTAGTTTGCACGACTTCTGAAGGCCAGTATACGACAAGCATCTCCCTTCCTCTTGCGGTCAGACGGTGTTTGGATCGAGATTATAAAAAATTAACAGTGCTTTGTAGTGATGGATGTTGTCATGGCTTTCCGCGTCCGATCACACTCTCTCTGGATGACAATGTGATCTCCTTAGAAAGGTACCGTGTTTGTATGCCCTAAGATGATTCCACAGTGCAGTACACTTCCAATTAGACATATTTCCTATTATTTTGTTTTGCAAGTAATTTAAGTGTAATATGGCTAGTCTGCAAAATGTGCTTTCAGCCTCTTTGTCTTGTCGAGTCTTTTGTATTTTAGATCGTTTTATGTTTAAGGTGGACGGGGTTAATAACATGTTCGGTGTTTTTAAGATTAGGAGATTTCTCCTCCTAATCTGGCACTTGAGGGTCATGCCCACCTCATTTGTAATTTACCAAGTCTTGGCTTCAAGACCTAATTAATAAAGTTGCTGGCACTGTCATTTTTTTTATAAAAAAAAGATAAAGAAACCCTACACGGAGGACTTACGCGCTTTCAATCAAACGCCGATAACAACGACCAACAATGTTGCAACTTCTAACTAGCGGTGTCATAAGGTGAGAACGATTCTAAGTGAAACAGAAGCTTAATTGAGTCAACTAAAACTTCCGACAACATAGTACTTGTAATACTGCAAATAATTGCTTACTTGCGTCGCAAGCTTCCATCGTCCAATATATGGTTTTGTTGCAAACTATAGATTGTTTATAAACGTATAGGTTGGTTAATGAATCATATCATACATTAAATCATATTTTTATGAGATATATGATCCAAACAAATGTGTAGGATGATTCATTCCTCAGGGCCAGGGTTCGAACCCTGGCCTCACCAATTTACCTCAGATTTTTTCTGGGGCTTCATTCCTCCCGCTACGTGCGAGGAGGTCTTTCTTTCCTCCCGCGCGAGCGAGGAGGTTGTGTGTGTGTTGTGCAGGAGGCTTTCTTCCTTGCTTGCCTTTGGACGTGGGGCTTGTTCGCGTCTGTGTTCATGAAAGTGGTGGTCGTGTAAGCAGAGCGGAGAGACATACGCGCTTGATTGGCTAAACATGTTTGTCAATGATTGGGTGAAGGTGTCCGTTGTGACCTGTGCTACTAGTGATTAGAATAGGATTCTCATATATGAAATCTTAGACGAATTGTACCCATCGTAACCGCTATCAAAAAAAAAAATGTGTTGGATGATTCTGAAACATAATACATCTAATAATGTATTATAGAACCATTCATTTACCCACGTACTCTAGTTTAATTTGAATGTCATGAGACATATGAAGCGGTGTTTGCCCTTGGATCAGACATTATCTGGGGTTTGTGTTGCTGAAAAGTAACACATGGGTGCAGTGGAATCACGCGCTCAACTAGGAGTCGCCACTCGCCACTCGCCACTCTCACCCTGGAACCGAATCACGAGGAGTATTTCTTACAAAAAATGTGAAAAATAATGTGTCTAGAAAGACTCGAATCTGAGCACTCGACCAAGAATATGATCAGTAGGCAACCATCCCTCTTGCAACATATGTACTTTAAATTGACTCCAAATCTAAGTTGTCCAATAATCCAAGTTGGATGACCTAAATTTCTTTATACTTTATATCGAATAGTTATCTCCACAATTCCACCTGATCCCCAATTGAATCACATTTAAATAAAAACCATTTCTGTTGTCGACAAAGCAATGAATAACTCAAATAAAGTAGCCTACTCAACCCACCATCTTAAAATGACAAAAAATACTAATAACCTGAACCAAATCAAGCATAACAATTGAGTCTTCTTTGACGAAGAAGAAACTACTAGTGAGCCTGAGTGGGCTGTGTGTATATATCACCACAGAGTCCTCTTCTCGCATAACTCCATATTACCACTAGTTAGCTACAGGTATGTGTCTGCCAATCAACATTTAGACTTTATTTGTAAAAAGAGGCAATTCTCATGCCCGTAATTAGTGCTGATTTCTTTATATATTAATATTTCGTGTGCACGCCACACTCCCTTGATTATTTAAATACCTAAAACCATTCCACTTTGGCAATTAGCAACGTTTAGCATTTCATTACTTTTGGAAAGCAGTGAGTATTATACTCCATGTTAGTGTTGTTATTCTTCCACTCAACGGAAGTGAAATGTGGAGCCTAACCATTTTTTAAAAATGTTATTCATAACATTATAAATGAAATCGTCAATTAGGAGAATGGATTGAATGGATTGAATGGATTGAATGGATTGAATGGATTGAATGGATTGAATGGATTGAATGGATTGAATGGATTGAATGGATTGAATGGATTGAATGGATGAATTATAAATGGATGACAAATTAATGAATATCTTTTTATTTGTTTATCATTAGTTTAACTGTATATATATTTATCATTCGTTTTTCTATTTATAAATTATATGTAAACTGATAATAAACAGAAGATAAATGGATAATGATTCATCAATTTACAATCTAATAATATTAAACATATGTATTCATTCTTATAGATCAATGTAAAAAATTAAAAATGAGTATTAACAAAAGGATTGATGGGTCATACAGATAATCTAGTTGTAATAATTTTGTAATAAAAATTCATCTGCAAAGCCTTCTGCGAGACAAAAGACAAATTTTTCCCTAAAATAGAGAGGGTTGTCGGAAACTTCATACATTTGGCTCGACCCACCTCGTCGCCACCGTCATGATTAGCTGATCCGCTCTCACTTTCAAACCTCCTAAAAACTCCCTGATGAAAGAGAGAGAAATAAGTACATTAGCTTAACAACTAACCTCATACCTAGGAATCTTCCTCTCTTTTACTATCATAACTGCCTCTTTTGATCAAGCACTGCCATTTCACAAAAGAAGAGACACTGGACATATCCACACATACATCTCTACCAGCAATCCACGCAGGTATTAAAATGCCTGCCAACTTCTCTCTCCCGTCAAGAATACCTGCTACCACTAGTCTAGTCCCCATATCAGTATCTTTAAAAAGTGAATAACACGTCTCTCAGCGCAATATGTCTCATGATCCTTCTTCCACCATCAGGGCAATATGAATCATGGTCAGCAACTGCGTCGAAAGTATGCAATCCCGCATGCCTTACAATTCGTTTAGTAAACAGATGGTAAACAAAAATTGATTACTTTATTCGTTTAACTAAATGAATGATAAATGAGTTGATTATAAAGAATGGTAGACAGATGATAAAAGGATACATATGAATTTTTGAGTCTGGCAGAGGCCAAGAGTATGTAATCCCTTATAACTCTCTTTATTTTAAAGCAAAAAAATGCCATTTGTCTCGCAAAAGTCTCTGACGAACGAATTTTCTATAACAAAACGACTGTAACTAAATTATCAAACACGGGCGTCATACTCATTTAAGTTGGTATCCTAATTTTTAATTTTTCACATAAATTATAAGGATGAATAGTCCCATTTTTACCCTACGTTTGAGGAGGTAGAGGTAGTTGTTTGATTTGGTTTATAGAGTAATGCTCTTTTGAGACCCTCAATTTTGGGTGAGACCCTGAGACTCCAATCATGGCCGTTGGTTGAGTTTGCTTTTAGGGTCCAGATTGTGCCACGTGGAGTTGAGAGAACAAAAGCAACAATTTCTCTCACCTCCGATTTTGAATTTCTCTAACCTTCACGTGGCACAATCTGGACCCTAAAAACAAACTCAATCAACGGCCATGATTGAGGTCTCAGGGTCTCACCCAGTAAGGGTTTCAAAAAAGCATTACTCTTGGTTTATAAATTGAATTTGAGGTCCCCTCAATCCCATTCACTTAAAATCAACAAAGTAAAGTTAATAACTACAACCTTATCACCTTTCAAGCTTGTGCTCCACACACTCCACTTTTTACACCCACCCAAAATATTGAAAGGAAAGAAAAGAAAACAACAAAAAATCTTCTAGTGAATCACCAATGTCTCTAATCTCCATCTCCCTATAAATTGTTCCTCTCTAGGCGTGTGTTTTCCACAAGCCAACTCCCAACAAAACTACTCCAGAATCAAACAATACATTCTCTAGGTACACTAGACAAGAACTGTTTTGTTTTACTATTTATCATGGCTAGCCAAGATTTGGTAAATGATCATGCAGCACCACATGTAGTTGACATTCCAGTCAACAACAACAAAAAGGAAAGCCAAGAAGAGGTTGAGACTGATTACTCACAAAGAGGCCAGTGGGTTCGAGCAGCGATTTTGGGTGCAAATGATGGACTAGTCTCAGTTGCATCATTGATGATGGGTGTTGGATCAGTTAGGGAAGACGTCAGAGCTATGCTCATAGCTGGATTTGCCGGACTTATAGCCGGAGCATGCAGCATGGCTATCGGAGAATTTGTGTCCGTTTACACCCAACGAGACATAGAGGTTGCACAACGTAAAAGAAACAGAAACAGGATTAGAAATGCGGATATGGCTACTGCAGGGGAGGTGGAAGGGGAAGAGGAGCGGTTGCCGAATCCATTCCAAGCGGCGATAGCGTCAGCTTTAGCATTTTCAGTTGGTGCAGTGATGCCTTTGTTAGCAGCTGCATTAGTGAGGAGTAGGAATCATATGTTGAGGCTTGGAGTTGTTGGTGTTGTGGCTAGCTTTGCACTGGTGCTGTTTGGTGGAGCTGGAGCGGTTTTGGGTAGAACTCCGGTGATGAAATCGGTGTTAAGGGTGTTGGTTGGGGGATGGTTGGCCATGGCTGTTACTTATGGGATGACTAAACTCATTGGCTCGGTTGCTGGCTTGCAAATGTGAGCTAAAGAAATCCTCTAGTTAGCCTTTCCTTCAGGCTGCCTTGATTTCTAGTTTATGTTAATTGTAATTGTTTGTGTTATTATTTTCAAAAATAATGAAGTGATGATTCTAATGTTTATAGTTTGAATTTCGTAGACTAAGATTTCGTGCGCAGCGTAAATATAAATATAAACCACATAAATTTACTCAGTTATGATAAAATTATATAATTTTACTGTCACCCAAATTTAAATTGTTTGATTCGTCATAAATACATTTTTTTGATAGGTACACAATGGACACACATCGTCTAAAATCTCATGCATAAATTGTTTGAGTTGTCATAATTACATTTGAATACTACTATTACATATGAATTAGGTGAAGCATAAAAAGAAGTTTAGAACTACATTTTCTGAATTATCAAAAATGAAAAATCAAGGGTGAGTTTTCAAAAAAATCAATGAATTTTTTCCAAATTTATATTAAATTTAATAATACTTTACACAAACTCATGCCATCTCATGCAACTTTTAAAACTCAATAAATCAGTATATATGGTTAGAGGTGGTCTCTTTTGAAACCCTTACTGTTGGTGAGACAGACCCCATCATGGCTATTGGTTGGGTTTGCTTTTGGGGTCCGGATTGTGCCACGTGGAGGTGAGAGAACAAAAGCAACAATTTCTCTCACCTCCGATTTCGAATTTCTCTTACCTCCACGTGGCACAATCTGGACCCTAAAAGCAAACTCAACCAATGGCCACGATGTGAATCTCTGGGTCTCACCCCTTAATAGGGGTCTCAAAAGAGCATCCCTCTATATGGTTAGGCTGTAGAAATTTTATAGTTTTATGAGATCAACGGAAAAATATTAGTGGTTGATTTGACTGCTGAAATTTTAGTTAATTTGTCATTCAATTAGGCGATTGATTTGTAAAAAATACAGACTTGGAGATTGACGATTATCAATATTAATCTTGGATTAATAAATGTTAGATTACATCTTTCCGTTCTACTAAAATGTAAATATACTCATCAAACCTTTCTTTCGTTATATAATTGAATATTCTCATTCCTTACATTAAGCTATACAAATAGATATTTTTTATAGAAGTATAATTTAAATAACTTGACTTTTGTAAAATGATAAATGATTATTTTTTAATTTACCCCTTAATTGATTTTTTTGATAGACAGTGAATAACCAATTAACCATACCTTTTTTTGTACTTTTGTCTATGAATTATTTAACTTTGATTGGTATGATTTATAAGGAAAAAATTTAAAGGAAAATTAATATTCGTAAGATCGTAGGACACAATTTCTTCATTGATTTAAAATAATTCGAAGACTGAGATTTAAAGTTAAAAAAACCTCCACATCCAATTGTCCCGTGTTCTTCATAAATCCAATCGCAAATGTTAATGAAACTAACTTTAATTGCAACCATTTAATTAATCAAGTCAACTATTTTTCTGATTTTGTCCTTTCATCTTAAAATAACTTAATGTCTCACATAATCTAACCCACAACTTATGTTTGCAAGAAAAAAGTGATTTTTTAACATTTTCATTATCAAACAAAACATGATTTCTATTTTTAAAGATAAAGTGAATTAAATTTTTGTTTGACACAACAAATCTCAATCTTAAGCAGATTTAAACATTTCGAGGGCCAAACTGTAATTAATTCAAATTCAATTTAGCCCTAACATTTCAACTCCCACATCCCTTCGGAAAGGTTTTTCAGTTTTCGTCATTTGTTTTTTGACGTTCTTCTTCCGCCGCCGTCCACCATTTTCCGGCTAGTCGCACTCCACCTCATTTCACAATTCGAAGCAGCTTCACTCCGAAAAAAAGATGTGGTATTTATGCGTCTTCTTCCATAGATTGCTCGATTACAGAAAGCCAGAAGTCGAATCATTAGCCAAGCTTTTCGGCCACGGCGACGGCTCTTTACACTGGAGGCTTCCACAGTATCATCATCCTGACTCTCCTTTTCACTTAGTCGACCTTCCTTCCGAGCACGTTGCCCGCTGCATCACCAAACGAAGTTAGTACTGCCCCTAACCAATTTAAGTGTTTGATTTTTGATACTGTGAATTTTACAGTGGATTTTTGTGTGCTAGGTATACTTGTGAAAGGAATTTATGAACTGTGGGGTGAAGGGAGTAGCTACGAGGAGCTGGAGGAGGCTATTAAAAAGTTTCCGGATGAGAGGAAATTACCGTATTTGACGCCTGACACTACATTCAAGATTAATGTTGATACGTTCGGAAAAGCTATGAGTTTTCAAGAGCAAACTGAACGTATTCGCAATATGTCTTACATCCCGTTCAAGGTTCTTTTATATGCAGCGAATAAGTTTTTCTAGTGTAGGTTTTCATTTCTCGATTCCATGGTTTAGGTTGATCTTTTGTAATGTAAATTTTAGGGTCGGGTGGATTTGAAGAAACCTGAACACAATTTTTGGATAATGGAAACTGACGACTATGGGTCCCAAAATGGGCTTCCACCAACCCTCAAGAGGACAATCTTTTTTGGCCGTGAGGTTGGTGCTGCTGACAGGAAGCTGTTACCAACGTATCAGCTGAAAAGTCGTGGCTATTTGGGCCCGACATCAATGGATGCCGAAATGGCTTTCTTAATGGCTAACCAAGGATTAGTGGCTCCGGGCAAGCTTGTGTACGATCCATTTGTTGGCACTGGAAGTATACTCATCGCTGCTGCCCATTTTGGTGCTATGACAATGGTGCTAGATGTTTCCCTTCGATCAAATCAGTTGTTTCTGCAATCCCTTATACTCAATTGTAAATTCAAATGCACAGGGGGCGGATATTGATATTAGAGTAGTAAGAGATGGCCGTGGCCCCAACTGTAACATTTGGAGCAATTTCGAACAGGTATATATGCTTGAAATTATTTGATATAACCTCTTGCTCTAATTTATTTGTTCATTAATCAGGTTAACCTTATGTACGCAATGAGCATACTGGGTATATCTTATTCCGTTTGAATGGAACTTGACATTAACTTTTGATGCCTATCCGCAGTAATCTGAATATTTCTGAGTGGAATAAACTGGCTGAAATCTTATAAGAATTCATTGTTTTAATGCAGTATGGTTTACCCTCTCCAGTATCCCTTCTGAGAGCAGATAATAACCTTCCTCCTTGGCGCCCTGGTTTGAAAGAGGTGCTTTTCTGACTATAACCTTGATCTTCAGGGTAGACATTTGTTAATTGATGTTTTCGTCAACCAAGCATTTCCAATTTACATTGTGATCAAAATATCATATAAGCCAGGGTATTTACCTGTTGGTGTATGTGCTCACTGCTCAGTATGTACCAATAATGATCGGAGTACTATAAGTGGTGCAGCACCTATATAGGAATTTTGAAGTTTTTTCGAGGATTTCATTTCCTCCCACACACTTGATCACTATTGACTGATTTTCTCATTTTTTTGTGGGCAAGGTGTTTGATGCAATAGTTTGTGATCCTCCATATGGAGTTCGAGCTGGCGGACGCAAATCTGGAGGCAGAAAACTTCTTAAAGGGGTCGTTGAACCTTACACTGTTCCTGATGATAAAAGACTTGGCCACATACCATCAACTGCACCTTACAGTTTAGCTGAGTGCTTACATGATTTGCTTGATCTTGCTGCCAAGATGCTAGTGATGGGAGGTAGGCTTGTTTATTTCTTTCCCGTCCTCAGAGACAACGCTACAGAAAACCAGTACCCAGAGCACCCATGTTTCAAATTGGTTGCTGTTTCTGAGCAAATACTCAGCCTCCGTTATAGCCGAGTTTTACTGACAATGGTTAAGGTAGGCAAGTACACAGAAGAAATAGCGCTTGAAGCTAGAACGAGACATCTGGAATTCAAGGAAAATCATCTCAAATGGTTAGAAGAGGGTAACCTACACTCTGCAGTATTTAGTCCTGCAGCTCTTAACTCAGACACCGAAGATGAGTCCAAAGTCAGCAAAGACTCTAAGCCTAAATACAGAGGGAAATATGTTTAGCCCATGACGAATATTTCTAAAAGGGTGTAACATCTTTACCCTGATGCAGATGCAATTTGGGACATCCGATTTTAGAATTCTAGTTTAATCGTGAATGTTTTCCATTAGGGCGATGCATCTTTTCACATGCTTCCATTTCATATCTTCTAGGAAGCAAACACTGTTACAAAGTTTTGAACTATATTTCATTGACATGAATACAAGTCATATTGATTTTCTTCTACATTTAATAAACATACAGTTTGGGAATTTCAGGTCAACTTCCAAATGAGAGTGATACTTTTCATAATCAATACTCCCTCCGTTTCAATTTAATTGTCCATCTTTCATTTTTTAGACGTTTCAAAATAATTGTCCACTTACTATACTAAGTAAGTATTTTACAACAAAATTCATATTCTACCCATATACCTCATTAATAACATAGTCTCTTTCATATATCTTCTCACAACATTTAATACATTTTTATTTAAAATCTCATATATTTAGCGAATAAGAACAAAGTTGATTCAATTCTCAACTTATACCAAGTAAAAAAATTATGTTACCAATGAAAAAAATTGAAGTTGATAAGTAATTCAATGATGCATTGAATAGGGGTATGTATGGAATACATAACTTTTCTTAATATGTGTGAATTATGAAGTGGGACAATTATTTTGAAACGGAGGGAGTAATGCAATTATTTTTAGTTTGAATTTTTCAAAAACACTCTTTAAGCTATTTACTACTTACTAGGGTTTATTTTCGAAAATCACCCGCTCAATATGATAATTTTCACAAAATCCTCAATTCAAGTAAAATTTTGAGTTAACCACCAATGAAATCAATTTCGATCATATTTTGCCACCCTTTCACTATTTCGGACAGCTTTTCCGTCCAAGTGAGCATTTGACTTCGTTGACCACAACAAAAATTCATTATTAGCAACCAAAAACTCACATTCTTATCACAACCAATAGATAATTCATCTTCAATCTCATTTCCCATATCAATTATCAACACAAAAACTAATTTCTCAAAAAATCATCTTCTCAATGCTTATGAGAAACAAGAAATGAGACTGCCGGAAGTGTGCTTGAAGCTCACTGTAGCTCTACCGAAAAAGATGAAGTTTCTTGAAATTGTAAGAAGCTTTATTGATGATCAAATGAAAAGGGAGGAAAATTGTATATTTAAACAGATTCCCAAATTTCAGTAACTACAAAGCTATCTATATAGTATTTACATCACTAACTATCTAGTTTATAAAATTACACTAAATTCCTTACTCTTAAATACAGATCTGAAACTCAATTGAAGTTTTCTGGCGGACGACAACTGTCTGACGGCAGTGGTGACTCATCATCCTCAACACCCCCTCAAGTTCTGCGTGTGTAAAAGATTGCACAGGTTGAGCTTGTAAGAAAGATGTGAAAGAGATTCACCTAGTAAACCCTTGGGAATAGATTTGTCGGTTGGCCAGTCAACAAGATAAAGCTACGACGGATAAACCTAGATGAGACGAAGTGTCGAACAAACTTAAAGCAGGTGTGCGCCATTGAACGATACTTTGCCTAAGCTGATGAACGTGAAATGATGTGTTGCTTTTTTGTTTTCCAAGACATAAGGGAAGAACCCAGAAGGATTGCATATCCAGTAACTGAGCGGCTGGTAATGGGGCACGATCCCCAGTCTGCATCACAAAAGACACTATTTTTCCAAGAAATGAGGGAACTACCCTCATTATACAATATCTAATTACGGACCGTCGCATAAGAGAACATGAAGTCCAATCAACATCGCAATATGCGTTAGGTACTGTAGATGATGTAGAGGGAAAGAAAAGACCTTGGATTGGAGAACTCAAGAGATCAATATTATACTTGCGCTGGTTCTAAAACAACAACACAAAAAAGAAGTCGTATTCTTTCCAATACTTTTCAAACTTTACTTGCATTTCTTTAACCATACTAGTTAAGATACAAGGAGGCCCGTTAGATATTTCTGTCAACATCTTATGAATTTTCCCACTCCATGAAAATAAAGATTTGATGTCGGTGTCTTGGACGCTGAAAATTCATTTGTCACATCATAAAATACTTTTAAAAACTTTCTCAAATGAATAACCTTTTTCCATTTTGTTTGTGAGAGACGAAAATCTTTTAGATCAACATCTTTATAAAGATAACTATCAATAACATCTTGAAAATATATATAACGATCCAACATAGTATATGTTGAATTCCACCTAGTGGGTGTGTCCAACCGAAGCTTCATTGCAGTACTCAAACCAAAATTAGTAGGGGCAACTTCATAAAACAATTATTCTTATCCGACTCTTCTATTGTACACTCTACAGCAACTAATTTAAGTCAGAAAAAAATAGTACATAAAAAATAGTAAAAACACAACATCACACTCAATAATGCAATTAAAGAACTAAAAAAGAAACTGACCTTGATGACATTCCCAGAGAAGTTAAAATGAAGAGTTGACGGATAGCGACAATATGTTTAGGATTTTTAAGTTTTCTTAACTAAAAATTTAATTATAATTAAAATTAAAAAATAATTAAATGTAGAATTATCGTGCCAGTGGGCGAGTATTTTAGCTCGGTTCGGGCCAATATCTATGTACAAGCCCGGTCCTAATCATAATAAGCATCGGGTCGAGCTTGTCCAATGGACTATTTTATCTGTCCGAATCCGCCCAATTCACCGGGAGAATGGATCAAGTCAGGCGGACCGGTCTTGATTTGTATACATGGCATCTCAACCTGTAGCTCTGATACCAATTTTTGTGCGAAAAAGTAGAGACATAAGAGTAAAGTATCTCTAAAAAAATTTATTCCGTGTATTATGTTACAAAGGAACTCAAAACTCAAAATAACTATTTATACAACACTAAAACTGGTATAACAAATAAATATTATACCGACCACCCAAGTGTCGTCATAGCACGCTCAAAGTTATCCTAAATTTTGCGCCACTAATTACATTTTCTTACTCTTTGTTTGCTTGCAATGGAAGACAGTCAGTGATGTTATTCAAATTTGCACTCGAGAGTCCTCATCCCAAGTTGCATGATAAGAACGCTTCTTTGTCTGATAAGTCTGATTGGTTTCGGTTTATGAGCGTCACACCTCTCTCGATTTTGGTATATACACCTCTACCACTCGAACTTGCATTGCAATCTCTGGCGCCGCTATTTAAGTATCTCCTTGAGCTCATAGCTCTCCTCGGTGGCCACACGTTGAGTGGTTAAGGATGGTATACCCTCTCTTCCTCACCCATTTAACACCAGATTCTGACAAAATTTTCTTTCATTTAGTGACCTCGATGCTTAAGTTTTTCAGCACTATGCAAACTTGCATTCCCTTGGTCCTCAGTTGCACACTCGGAGTATTTCAAAACTTCACAGAGTACAATAACCACACACCCTTGGTCCTAAGTTTTGGAACCTCTCTTTTAAATAAAGTATCTCAACTTGTACCTCTGATACCAATTGTTGTGCGAAAAAATAGAAAAATTAGAGTAAAGTACCTCTTGGTTTCTTATTCCGTGTATTATGTTACAAAGAAACTCAAAATCCTAAATTACTATTTATACAACTCTAAAACCGATAAATGTAATACTAACCATCAAGTGTTAACAAATAAAGTCTCTGGATCTATTATATCTTTCCCACACGTAAGTGTAATAATCAAAGTCTCATATTTCGGGGGTTAACGAACACAATAGAATAATAGTCTGATCCTCGTCTTCAATCTTAACACCCACACACTCTAGATCACTTAATATCTGATTTTAAGTATTGACGTGTTGAACCTTCAGAGATCTTCAAACCGTTCAATCAGAAACATCTTACAGGACAACGTTTTGAAATTCACATCTTCTTTAATTTATCCCAGATATCTTCTGAGGTTTTGATATAAATCACCTGATATATAATTTCGTCTCTAAGACATAGACGAATCGTTGACGTCATCTTCTCCTGCATCTCATCCCAATCATCACGCTTTATTGATTTTGACTTCACATCTAACTATGCCTTCTTCATCTTCTGCTGAGTCAGCATATTCTTCACTCGTTGTTGCCAGATCTGTTGAACTGCGCAATCTCAAACTTAAGAGAACTGACCATCTCAATCTGTACCTCTGATACCAATTGTTGTGCGAAAAAACGGAGACATTAGAGTAAAGCACATCTAAGATTTTCTTATTCCATGTATTATGTTAAAATGAAACTCAAAACCCTAAATTACTATTTATACAACTCTAAAATCGACATTACAAATAAATGTTATATCGACCATCCAAATGTCGTCATAGCAAGTCTAAAAGTTACCCTGAATTTTGCATCACTAATAACATCTTTCTCTTCGCTTGCTTGCAAGGCATTCAGTGATGTTATCCAAATTTGTACTCGAGAGTCCACATCCCGAGTTGTACAGTAAGAACACTTCCTTGTCTGATAAGGCTAAGAATTGATTGGTTTCGAGCTATGAGAGTCACACCTCTCTTGGACACCCTCTCAACTCCTCTTTCTCTTTTGACTTTCAGCGCGAATTTCTCCTTCCTATTTGGTATGTACACCTCTGCTACTCAAACTTGCATTGCAACCTCTAGCACCACTATTTGAATATATCCTTAAACTCCTAGCTCTCCCTGGTGGCCACACGCTGAGTGGTTTAGGATGGTATGTCCTCTCTTCCTCACCTTTTTAACACCAAATTCTGACAAAATTTTCTTTCATTTAGATACCTTAACGCGTAAGTTTTTTCCTTAATACTGGAAATTTCATTCTCTTGGTACTCAGCTGCACACTCGAAATATTTCCAAAACTTCGCAGAGTACAGTAACCACACACTTGATGATTTAGGATTTTTAATATTATTTTATCCTTATTTTCTTTCGTATCTCATCCTCTTCGATTATTACTGAACTCTAAATTACTTCTTTGACATATTCTAAATAACGAGAACGTCGAGAAGTAGACTTAATAACACATTCTTTATGGATATCCATACTTTTCTCATTTTCTGCTCGTTTCACTTCTTTTAATGGTTCACTACAGCTTCCCACACAAGACATCTAAACCTGTAGCTCTGATACCAATTATTGTGTGAAAAAACGGAGAAATAAGAGTTAAGCACCTCTAGAATTTTATTAATTTTTGTATTACGTTATAAAAAAACTCAAAATCCTAAATTAATATTTGGGTTAATTACAGAAAACCACCCCTATAATAGGGGTAATTACAGAAAACCACCCGTATAATGACTATTTGCAGAAAACCACCCTTATAACGTGCTCCGTTAGCATTTCACCACCTCGTCACTATTCCGTTACATGAATCGTTAAAAAAATTAAAAAAAATTAAAAAAAATTAAAAAAAATAAAAAAAAAAAAAAAAATTAAAAAATTAAAAAAATTAAAAAAAATTAAAAAAAATTAAAAAAATTAAAAAAATTAAAAAAAATTAAAAAATTAAAAAAAATTAGTTCATGAAATGATGTAACTAATGTGTTATTTCTCAAATCAAAATAGAGTATATAGAGTATATAATTTTAGGGTTTAGGGATTAAAATTAAAAGTCAATAGAGTATATAATATTATTACATATGAGTACATGAAATAAATAAAAAATAATAAACAAATGAATATCTAATTGTACTAATTTCGTATGAGTAAAAGCCTTCTGTGAGACTAAAGATAACTTCTGTCTCAAAATAGAGAAAGCTGCAGGAAATTCCATACCTTTAGCCTCTGCCTATCTCACCGCTATCATCTTCATCAGGTTGTATTATATAAATTTTATTTTAGATTGATCTACAAATATTTTGATTCGCACAACAACAAATTACATTTCAATATATATAATTAATTTAATTTTTTTAATTTTTTAATTTTTTTAATTTTTTAATTTTTTTTAATTTTTTTAAATTGTTTTAAATTTTTTAATTTTTTTTAATTTTTTTAATTTTTTTAAATTTTTGTAATTTTTTGTAATTTTTTGTAATTTTTTGTAATTTTTCTAATTTTTTCTAATTTTTTTTAATTTTTTTTTAATTTTTTTAATTTTTTTAATTTTTTTTAATTTTTTTTAATTTTTTTTTAATTTTTTTTAACGGTAAAGTCAAATGGTGGTAAAGTGCTAACGGAGCACGTTATAAGGGTGGTTTTCTGCAAATAGTCATTATACGGGTGGTTTTCTGTAATTACCCCTATTATAGGGGTGGTTTTCTGTAATTAACCCTTAATATTTATACAACTCTAATATCTGACATAAGAGGTGTCAAAGGAATAAGCCTAAAATAAAAAATGCAAAAATGAAAAGCCAAGACCACCAAAGCCACCAGCCGACACAAGCCCACATACACCACCTGACTTGTCTGAAAGCTTCTGAATACAGATTGAACAAATGGGTGGTAAAAATCCAATGCTTATTATTCAAAAGAGGTTGTTCGCAGCCGATCTTATGAAACATCAAAACAGACTATCAATTATTTTAAGTTGCATAAAGAATCCTTTGTTTCTAACTGAGGAGGAGAGAGTACCGAAAATTCAAACGACATCAAACAGAACCTAAACCCCGTAAATCTGAAGCTTTTGGATGCTAAGGAGTGGAACATAAATTTGAGGAAGTGGGAAATGCGCAAAGAAAACAAGACTAAGAAGACCGAAATGTATGTTTTGAGCCAGCCATAGCATGACATAATCGTTGCAAACAACTGGGTTATTGGTGACCTTGTTTAGCTATGGCCTTTCAGAATCAACGAACAACTTGATTTAGTTATCTTAAGGTGGAAGAAAATGCAAATGCTTTAGGGATCGTTGCGGCGGAAGAAAATACAGATGCTTTAGGGATCGTTGCGGCGGAAGAAAATACAGATGCTTTAGGGATCGTTGCGACGGAAGATAATGCAGATGAGCTAACAATCTTTGTGGCTGAAGAAATTCCAGATGAGTAAGGTTGTTGCTCTACTCTAATCTACTATGGCTCCAATTCTAGTTCAATCAAAAAATGATATTTTGCCAAGTTTATACTAAACCAATCCCCAATTTGATCCAAAAGCCAACTTACAGGTCATGATTCAAGATTCAATATGTAATTAACAATTCTCATTCAAAAATGACAGAAGAAAAAGAATTACATGACTGATGACATTGTTGCAGGATTCTTAGATAGCTAACTGATGAAGAACAAAATAGGAACGAAAATAAGTCGACCAGGATACAATACCTGATTGTTGAGATGTCGCGTAAGCTTCCTATCCATGTTAAATACATATATACTTACAAGCATACCTTAAGTAGATATTTCAGGAAACTAAACCGAACACGATTATAATTTCAAAATGTGAAAGCGGCCCAAAATTAAAGAATTGAAGGTGACTTCTCTTATAATATGAAGAAATCAAATAGTATGAATTAAGAGGATAATAGAAACATGTAGATTTGAGGAGAAGTAGGAGGATTTCATTATTATCTTTTCACATAATACAAAACCTTTATATAGGCATTACAAAGAATACGAAATGAAATGAAACTCAAAAGTCTTACAACCATCTTCAGTGTGTATTTATAACACTCCCCCTTTGGATAACTTTAGTAAATACAACTTTCTTGATCTGCCTCGTTAAACCCTTGTCTTGGAAAAACTCAATTGGGAGTAAAACCAAGATGTGGGAAAAAGAGTACAGATATAAGTTTCCACCACATATTGACATTCGCTTAACTCAATACTAGATTCTTCATGATATGGTACTTCAGGACCTAGCATATAGGGAGAGATATCGTTTGTCCGAGTATATGAATTGCCTCGTTGAAACCTTTTCTTTTAAAAAACCCGGTGTGATAAAACAAAGGGAGAGAAAAAGAGTACAATCATAACACTCCCCCTCAACTTAACGTTCGTAGACGAACTTCGAGTTTTCATGTAATGTTTTGCGCATTTATGAATCCTTCAGGGAGTGTTTTTATCTACAAATGCATATATGCATTTATCATATCCAAGAGTTGCATTATATGTCTCAATAATGAAGCAACTAAAAATAATAGTAATTAATGCATTATTCAAATATTCAACTACTAGTGAATAACTTTTATGAAATTCACTCTAAACTTATGACCAAAATTTCGTGCAACCAGTTTGTGTTTGTACCATATAGCTTTCTTATATTCAAATATTTGTGTGGACACACACCCAAAGCTTACTGGTTTACACTTTGTATATTGGAGCTTGAGGTCCAAACAAACGACATTAATTTACTTAAAGTATCCAGCTGTTTCGGTTACTTTAACATCAATATTTGTTTTAGGATCATGTCATATTCTTAGACGACTTTCAGTACAAAAATATAACAAGATTTACACCGTTGTAATAATCCAACACTAGTGTTGACAATATATAAAACTGTCGTCAATATCTTTGCTATTTTCTCGTAAAAGAAATTTCTTTTGAAGTTTTCCTTAATTTGTACGGTTCCTTTTATCATATCGAAATCCCTTAACATTGCATATATATCGAAATCTCTAGAAAAGTATGTCCTTAGACCTTTGTGGACCCCACGGTTACGATGTTCATCAGAAATATTGATTTCGAGTTACTGTGGGAATCTCCAAACGAGCTGGAGCATTTTAGAATGTATATATGATTTTGTAACTTTTGGGTTATGTAAACGCATCTTGTTAATATTAAGTTTCAAAATCACATTTCGTGTTCTTGGATCAAAGGTTGATAAGGAGGAATTTTTACATCTCCTAGAAGGATAAAAATGGAAGAACAATTTCATATCCTTCTTATTTATCTCCTTTTCTTCTCCCCCTAATTTGGAAATTTTAATTCATCAACTTAACAATCACATCGAGCTTCTAATTAATTTGCTCTGCATATTAGATGATTGTTGAGGACTCAACCTCATATGATTTCCAATCTTCTTTGTGGTCTTAAATTAAATATTTTGGAGGAGGAATATAAACATGCATTTGAACATAAATATCAAGCTCTCTTCTAGAGATTCTTGTGGAAAACATTATATTAATGACTCTTCTAGATCAATTTGCGATGATATTAGAACTAGTAATACTCATCCAACCAAATAATAAATTATGAAAAAAACTTTTGTTTAATTTCTCCACATAGTCTAGCCAAATTATTTAAATATGCTTAATTAGACAATGAGTTCACATTTATAGTTCATTCGGGGAACATGAGAGATTTTGCATTTAATTTATTATAAACGGTCCATATAAATTTTCCAAGGTTATAGGCCGCTCATTCCGAGTCACCATTTGAAAAGAACTACAGGTTCTTAAGTAGGTGTTCATGTGAACTTTTGGTGATCTTTTGGTCATCAGTTCATCGTGTGACTGACTCAAATTCGCCATAGAGAACTTCTGGATAGTGATATCGAATAGAAGCACCTGATTTCTCATTATGCATTTCTAATGGTTATCTCATTTTCACTCTCTTCAAAGAGTAATGTATTACTTACAAGGATTTTAAAAGTATTCATATTACTCTTTAGGAATAAATGTATTATACAAATTTACACTTGAAATAATTTATTTATATTCATCCATTTCGAGAGACATATATCACTCTTCCAGAGTGTGATGACCATACTAATCTCATAAAATAATATTTTACATTTATCTACTTGTAAGATAATATATTGACTCTTCAGGAGTATATTTTGACCGTGTGTAATTTAGATATGTAGATATTCCAACACGCAACTCAAAAGAATTTATAGAACTAGGGGTGACCTAGTGTCGAACCCAAGGGAACAGTGGAGTCAAGTTATATTTCAAACTCGATTACTAGCTTTTAATCCTCTACACTCGATTACTAGTTTTCAATTTAGTTCTTAAGTGTTTTATTTATTTCAAAGGCAATATTATTTATTCAAAAGGCAATATTTCAAGAAAAGGTTTCGTTATCAAACTATGGCAAGGATTTGTTATCAAATATTAAAAACTATGACAAGGATGAGAATCCTCCACTAATACTTATGGTTTCACTCAAACAAGATATATAAATCCTCACTCCGTGTTGGATTTATATTATAGTTATGAATTTCCTTCTTGATGACAATTTAATCTAGAATGTATAGTTATATGATAATATAAATCCTCACTTCCGAATGTTGGATTTATATTATAGAATTTAGACTGAGTAGCATTAGCATACGAATCCTCACTTCCGAATGTTGGATTCGCACGTAAACATCTACTCGACTAGCTTCATTCCTTCCGGTGTTTTCACTAATCTGTCTAAATACGCTTATTAATACATTCATGCACCAAATATACTCGCTGCTTCCGCTTTGCTAATATACTTAATCTAATGGTTGTATTGATTCCAAAATACTCTAAGTTCACCTTCCGGTCCTTCCCTAGATAATACTACTCCGACCTACTCTTCTAGATGTTTTGTCAGGACACCTAGTTTATGAAGATTAAGCTCGGGTATGATTCAACACACGCAATTGTCATACAAGAATTGATTCATATAAATTAAATAATCATGTTCTAGTTAATCATAAGCACTAGGAATTCATCAAATCCCTATCATAAGGAAACTACTCACTCATCTCGAGTGATAATGCAAACATGTTCAAATGATTGTAAGTAAAACGATTGTAAATAAAACAAGAGTAAAGTTTAGAAATTCTCAGTGATTGATGATCCACGGTCGAGCTCCAATGCTGCTGCTATTCTCCTCGTTATCTCGAGTACAAAATCTGGTTGTATAAACTTCAATAATTCAATCGGTCCTCCGAACTCTCTCGGGTATATCTTCTTCTTCACTTGGTTTACTCGACTAGATCAATCACTTTATTCAGCCCCCTTAGGTAGCTCGGGCAGCAGCAGCCAACTTTCTTTGAGTGTCTTGTGATGCTTATATAGTGAAGTTCAATCAAAGGGTCGAGTGATTGGAAAGGTCTTGCTTTAACTCCTATCATAAATGGCCGAGTAAATGGGAAGTCTTCTTATCCACTTGTGTTAAATGATCGAGTAAGTGGAAGGTCTTCCTTATCTTCTTGTATTAAATCACTCGAGTTAATGGAGATAATCCATACGAAGGGTCTTGGTCACGTGATAACTTGCTCGAGCAGTGTATTTACTCGGTCGAGTAACATGTGTCTTTGCTTGCTTTTGCTCGAGTAAGGTACTTTAGTGCACTCGGTCTAAGAATTGCAGAAATGCTTCCAATTACGTCTGATTTAGGCCGAATTCACGTGCTTTTCCTCATATTTCCATTTATGCTCCTTCGTAAAGTGTAAACCGTGCTTTTGACCTGAAACATCAATCAAAGTATCAAAAGTAATATATTTTACATTCAAATCATATGAAATAAGCATAAAAGTAGGGGCTTAAAATAGACATTTCTAACACTGATCAATAACTTTTACTTAAATCACAAGATAATATAAACAGTTAACAAATTTACAATCTTGTTAATGTATATATATAGAAAATATTAAATTACTTTGTTGCGTTCAATATTAATAAAATATAATCCTTCTACGAGTAATATTTTAATCTTTATCTCTTTTATCTCTTCAAGAGTGAAATATACATACTTTTCAAGAGTCATTTCGAAATACATCTCTTTGAGGAATGATTTTGTATCTATTTCAAATACATTTTCATCCTTTGTATTAAGAATGAAATATAATGCAACATATATACATAAGAATAATAATGTACATGCATTTTCTTCTGGACATACATGTATACAATTTCATTTCGAATAGTATGCACACAAACAATTTATATGTATATATAACACATACATATAAACTAATTACACCCATTGCTAAGATGATAACAATTTATTAACAAAAAATAGAATCACATATGCACTTTTGGTGTCACGTATGTATCTCACTTCGGAGAAATATAAAAGACAAGTACATGACTCCACTTTTGTACATTATTACAACATTACTTGTGTGTAATAACTTCGGGTGTTATACATTACTCTGTGCATCAAGACATTTAAATCATAAATTTAACAAAATGATTTTGCTTTTGGGAAATTTTACATAAATTACTTGTAATGATTCAATAAAAGGGGAGGTAAATATGACTAAATTGAACTATATTAGAATTTAATCAAATGAATAGTGTGTGATGATTCTATTCCACTTCTGGATAATCAATCTTATCATCCTATGAATGATTTCACTTCGGGTAAATCATGGCACACATAATCTTACTTGCATATATGTAGATTACACAATTACATTCATATAATTTCACTTCAGGGGAATCAAACATGTAGATTGCACAATTACATTCATATAATTTCACTTCGGGGCCGGGAATTAGATCTTAAAATCTAAATAAATTTCATATCAACGAATCCACTTCATGGGAATCAAATTACAATTCAACTTCAAGTGAATCAATCATTATCACTAAAACCCAATTTCTTATGATTCCACTTCGAGGGAATCAAATGATAAATTGATGTATACACAATACTTATGTAAAATAAGAAAATATGATGATTTACAATGCAGGATATTTTAAATCACTACTCAAATGCTGTCAGCATCACATCTCTTACCGAGGATTTACCTTAACCTCTCATCTTGAGCAATGCGTGCTGAAAACGAGTTATAATATGAAGAAATCAAATTGTGTGATTTGAGAGGATAATAGAAACATGTAGAATTGAGGAGAAGTAGGGAGGATTTTCTTATTATCTTTTCACATAATACAAAGACTTTATATAGACATTACAAAGAATTTGAAATGACATGAAACTCAATAGTCAAACAACCCATCTATAGTGTGTATTTATAACAAGTTCATAGTTTTTTAAATTTTCATCTTTTTTCAATAATAGTATAGCAAAGTTGATGTAATTTCATTTGCTTGTTAAGTAATAGGTAAGCTAGTTGTCAAACAAGGACCGGTTAATTGATAATTCAGTATGTATTGAATCTTGAATAATAACTTATAAACTGTCGTTGGGTAAATGTTCGAAAATTATCATGGTATAAGAGTGGACTGAACACTGATTGATGAATAATTACTTGCAATTATATTCTATGATTAATAATATTTAAGAAATAAATTCAAAAAACATAAATGTAAAACATTATTCAAGACAAATACTAACCGCCGATAGTTGACGATAGTCAGCCAATGTGAGACAATTTTTAATGAATTTTGTACTCAATATTTTAAAAAGATAAAGCATTTAGGCCATGCATCAGTAAGCTGCTTTATGATACATAAAATATTGTGTTGAAGCTAATGAGGATGATGATGTAGTGCTTTTACTAAGTTCTACTTTTCCTGTGTTAATTAGCATACTTATTTGCTGCAACAATCCATAATCAAATCAAAGACAATCTCCATCATTTCGTTTGACATGTTAATTATTTTTCCAGCATAAAATGAGATATCTTGAACTTGGTCTAAATTCTCATGCATTTCCAGATGGGTGAACTGAACCTGATCTGATCATTGCCCTTTGATTCCCACAACTCACAACTCAAAAATCAAACGATTGGTCCACACAAGATTCAGCTTAACTGAAATCCAATCTCAACTCCTATTGGCTACAAATCCATCCACTGCAAGATTTCCTTATCCTACTTGGCACCATAAAAATGCTTCCCTTTGATTCTTACCCATCATTCCCACTCATCTCTAAATCACCACTCCCTCTTCATTCCTGCCTTGTAAAAAAACATAAGGAGAAGTTCATACAATGGCTGCCACATCAGCTGCTGCTTCCATTGTAGTGAATCCATTCTTGTCTGGAGGAAAGAAGAGCCAGAGTTTGCTCAATGCTGCATTTGGACCCAAAGTTGGAACTGTTTCAACTAGGAAGTTTGTTGTTATGGCTGCTGCTGCCACTAAAAAGTCTTGGATCCCAGCCTACAAGGGTGGTGGCAACTTGACTGACCCTGAATGGCTCGACGGCTCGTAAGTCTTCTTCCGTGCTATAAAAGTCAGTTTGTTACATGTTAGATTACATTGGATCATTAATGGAAACTTGATAGTCTAGACTTTTTGTTTAGGTATTTAAAGTGGCAATTTTCATAAAATGCAGGCTGCCAGGTGACTTTGGATTTGATCCATTGGGACTTGGAAAAGATCCAGCTTTCCTAAAGTGGTACAGAGAAGCTGAGCTGATCCATGGAAGGTGGGCAATGGCTGCAGTTTTAGGAATCTTCGTCGGACAAGCATGGAGTGGAGTTCCCTGGTTTGAGGCAGGGGCAGACCCTCGTGCCATTGCACCGTTTTCATTCGGATCTCTTCTAGGAACCCAACTCATTCTAATGGGATGGGTTGAGAGCAAGAGATGGGTTGATTTCTTTAACCCTGAATCACAATCAGTAGAATGGGCAACTCCATGGTCCAAAACTGCTGAGAACTTCACTAATTCCACTGGCGATCAAGGTTATCCGGGAGGCAAATTCTTTGATCCGTTGTCGCTAGGTGGAAGCCTTAAGGATGGTGTTTACATCCCGGATGTCGAGAAGCTTGAAAGACTGAAACTGGCAGAGATTAAGCATGCAAGATTAGCCATGGTGGCCATGCTGATTTTCTACTTTGAGGCTGGTCAGGGGAAAACACCACTTGGGGCGCTTGGTCTTTGAGGAGCAAGCAGTGTGTAAAAATGTATAGAGTCAACAATGCAAGAGCTGAAATGTATGCAAACTTTTGATGATCTCAACCTTAATGAATGATCAGAATATTATCTACTGTCTGTCACAACCCAAATCTAAGGTCGAGATCGGTGCTAGACCCATCGTCAAGTAAGCCTCAAAACATATTAATCTTAACCCAACATTAAATAATAAATATGAAATCATAGAAAATAACACAAGTAGCGGAAGTGAGTAATAAAGAAATAAAACTCTGAGTACAATGGAGCATATTAGCTAAGGAAAAACAAACAACTAAATGTAGCAGAACAGAATACTACTGTGAGGGCACCGTACGTCAGAATGAACCCCTCAACTGTCGCCGATGTCGAAACGCGCGTACTAGTAGCTATCACTTATCTGAAAAGGAGTTAAAAACAACGGAGTGGGTCGAATGACTTAGTGAATACATAACATATCTTATTAACATTGTGTATGTTATTTAATTCATTTTCATTTTCATCTCATTCTTATTTATCTAACTAACACACATTCCAATATAATTATGCAAAATAATTATGCAACAATGTATGCAGAAATGATCACGTGTCTGTCACTAGGCAGTCGTCACTGCCGGTCCGGACCATCTCAGAGCAAAAGCTCAGTAATCTCAAAGGCAAAGCTCAGTAATCTCATAGCATAAGCTCAGTCATTTGAGAGCAAAAGCTCAGTCTTGTCATGATGCATGTCGTGAATGCAATGATGCACAAATATAAACAATCATCTTATTTTTGTCTGTTTTCACATACCAATGCTTTATTCTCTTTTCGTGTTATCGTTATCAAACGTCTTCGTTAAGACGTGAAGGGGAAACGGTAGTTAATATTCTAAACCTTTAACTATTAGATTATATAATTAATCTGGAAAATAAAATATAAGGGTAATTACGGATAACCACCCGTATAACATGCTATATTCCACCAAACCACCCCTATATTGTAATAATACATTCCACCACCCTTATAAGTATAAATTTTCCAATCAACCACCCACGCACTGTACTGTCACCGTTACTGTTAAATATATTAATTTTTTAATATAATAATAGTATTTTTATTACAATACACCACCTCTATAATAAATATGTTTCCACTTCGCCACCTTTATAATCAATTTTGTTTCCATTTAACCACCTCTCCGTTAACCGCAGTTAACTGAGGTGGTTCTTTGGAAAGTTTTTAATTATAAAGGTGATCGAATGTAATATTACAATATAGAGGTGGTGGCATGGAATATGACATATTATACGGGTGGTTATCCGTAATTAACCCTAAAATATATTATATACTCACCTGATTACTTGATCAAAATATCAGTGCTGACACAATAATCAAGATGCTCATTCAATCGGGTCCCTCAATTTGCCTGTAGAATAATACGATACATACAGTAAGCGCTCCTACGTTCATCCCCTACTGCATCACATAATCAAATATAACCAATATGCATATACGAAATTCCATGATCAGAATCCTTAGCTTAATTCATATTCCTCAAAGTAACCTCATCTTTTAAACATGTCATCTCATAGGTTGTCCACAACCTTGCAACATCCATACTGTCTTTGCCTAAATCTATTCATAACTCAGGAACTTCCATCATCGTAACTTACACACATCCTAATTATTTACATAATTCTCATGCAATTAGGAACATCAACACACCCTCTTTATCCCAATATCCATATTTTGATCACATAAAGACCATTTAACGATATCAAATAGGCTTGAGTTTTAAAGTAATGATTACCTCGTTCAGATGCCTTGATTGTGTGGATTTAGATGGTCCACCTTTTAGGATAAAAATATTTCTATAATAAATTTGGTCTTCTGTCATTATTACCATACCATTATTATTCTAATTAGCAAATGTATCTCTATATAAACCATTTGTAATAATTTATTCTTTCTATTTTCTTTTACATGGTATCATGAGCTTTAAGGTCCGACGACCGTTCATTAATCATGTCCGGATTGTTGTTGTCCACATAACTTCTGCTGCTTTGATGGTTTCCCCTCCCTGTCAATTTATCTTGGCATATCCTCTGTTATTTTATTTTTCAATCACCATTCATCAGAAAATTATACTCTTCATCAAACTTCAAACCTATTACCTCTTATCCAAATTCACCAATACTCACTTATCCATATTCATCCCAAACTCAATCATTTACATCACAAAAAGATCCATTCAATACAATTGCTTCCTCCATCACTAGTAGTTTCATCTGTTGCAGTCCACCTTCGACCAAATCGCCTGCCTGTTCGGTCCCAAATCAGCCGCGGCACCAGAGCCGTACGACATCCAACATCAGTGCCGTCACCGTCCATTTTTCAAATATGTTTGCATCACTGTCGTCAGTGGCAAGGAGCTTTGGCAATCCTCTTCCCTGACTCAATTTGATGTGAAACTAGGGTTTCTCAAAAAGTTTTAACAAAGCCCATTTAACAGCCCAAACGCTCCAAACGTGCAATTCTCTTTGCAGGTCAGTCAAAAGTGGCACTTTCAAAACAACAAGCCACCTCAGCGCCTAGTCTTCGTCATCTACTCGACATTCATATTTAAAAAAATAGTTGTCTTATTTTCAAGAATGAGGTGCGATCTCGACTCGTTGATGCGGTTGAGATCGAGGGAGGGTGTTAGAATATTAGGATGTATTAGAATTAATTAGCCATATTTATTTACCACATTTATTTATAGTTAGGATTAAATTTAGTAATACATGTATTATATAATGTAAACAAATCATTTGTACAAGATGTGTGAGTTGATAATGTTTTTCTCCACCATTATTCATACAGGTTTTATCCTGTTTTATAAATAGAAGTGTTTCCCTTCTATTTTCTTTTACATGGTATCAAGAGCTGCAGGTTTTGCTTCTATTTTCTTTTGTTGCTTTCTTCTGTTTTATAAACAACTCATGCTTATGCTGAGACATTATTTCTGACCAAATCTGTTGTTAGCGATGTTCAATATTTGAAGTGCAATCTCGACTTTACTCTGGCAGTCGTGATTGAGGGGCTGTTAGGATAAAAATATTCATATAATAAATTTGGTCTTCTGTCATTATTACCATACCATTATTATTATTATTCTATAATTAGCAAATGTATCTTTATATAAACCATTTGTAATATTTTATTCATCTCAATCAATAAAATCATTTTCACTTTCTTTCTATTATTCTCACACCACCTATCTTTGTTCTCCTTCACCGCCAATACTATGTAGTTAACCCTAACTTTATTCAGACCGTAGTTAACTTTATTCGAATTATGAAGACATGGCTCTGTTAGGTTTTATAAAATCTGAAAACAGATTGAAAGTGCAGGACACAACGTAGTAAAATTCTGAGTAACAGTGCTGTATTTTTCCCAATTTTTTCTAAGCATTTGTCTCAATTGTTGTGGTACAACTGCTGACAAACAATAAATAGATTTGTTTAAATAGGTACCATGCACTCTGCAGGATTTTACGTAGGTTCTATGTTTCAAAATACTTTCTATCATCTGGAAACTAATTTATGTTGACGTAGCAGTCTATGTGACATCAAATGAGGCCCTGCTAGCTTTTCTTGGCATCCAAGACATGAGTTCCTTCCTTCTGATCTGCGTGCCATTGATACAGATAGTACCATGTTCAGTTGTAAATTTCTAAATCTAGACATCTCAAATGTAAATAAAGATTTACCTTTGGCTGGGAGGAGATGTTGAAAGATTTTTATTTGAGCCTCCACTGTATGATCAGAGCCAAATGCTATTTCTGAATTTGGAATCTTGTTCAATGAAAGTTTACTTGGCTGGTTTGAAGAGTTGCCGTGGTTTTAGTACTATAGAACACTTCTTCCTGGCTTCATTCTCCTGTAGCTTTTCCACCAATGTAAATAAGCCATCTAGTTGCTCAACTTCTTTTCGGGCTTGCCAGTTGCCAGTGGCTTTTGGATGGATGTTTACTCTTTTGTGTAGGATTGAGAATGAGGTGTCCTGTTTTGCTGGTTACGTAGTGAAATGGCTGTGATTTCTTTCAGCTTTTGTCCTGCAGAAGAAATGGTGTTGCTGTTGCATACGCAGCAATCTTGTTTTTATTAGGGATTATGAAGACATGGCTCTATTAGGTTTAGAAAATCTGAAAACAGATTGAAAGTGCAGGAAACAATGTAGTAAAATTCTGAGTAACAGTGCTGTATTTTTCCCAATTTTTTTAACCATTTGTCTCAATTGTTGTGGTACAACTGCTGACAAACAATAAATAGATTTTGATTAACATAGGTACCATGCACTCTGCAGGATTTTACATAGGTTCTATGTTTCAACATTCAATGTCAGTAACCAATACTTTCTATCATCTGGAAACTAATTTATGTTGAGGTAGCAGTCTATGTGACATCAAATGAGGCCCTGCTAGCTTTTCTTGGCATCCAAGACATGAGTTCCTTCGTTCTGATCTGTGTGCCATTGATTAAGATGTACCATATATGTTCAGTTGTAAATTTCTAAATCTAGACATCTCAAATGTAAATAAAGATTTTACCTTTGGCTGGGAGGAGATGTTGAGAGATTTGTATTTGAGCCTCCAGTGTATTATCAGAGCCAAATGCTATTTCTGATTTGGAATCTTGTTCGAAGAAAGTTGAACAGCTGGTTCTTGGTTTGAGGGCAAAGTGTCCATTGGACTGATAGTAGTTAATATATCTTACCCAAACTCGTCAGCATATCATAACCCTCACCATAGCTGGTTCCTTCATGAGACAGATGCAGAGGCTGTTCTACTCCTGGCATACCCAGGGGATGCAAGCTGACGCCATTTCTCATTGATAACATCTGTAAAAAGAATAACAGGATTAGAAAGTAAAAAAAACTATGCTGGCAACAAATCCTTCCATTGCTTGATCAATGCCTGATCTTAGATAATAACGTGAATTCATAAACATGTATACTTCTCAAATATTAACCCATCCTAGAATGGTCAACAAGTAAAACTTCTACAACCATGGTCACTACTTTTCTTTCAAGAATTCTTTACTCATTAGACAAATATTGCATAGATTTAACTATTTTCACACTGTTGTTTAGGAAATAGTAAGCAGTAAGCACTCGATAATGTCTTGATAATCTCACGTTCATTATGGTACTAATAGATCTTTTTTTCTTTTTTTTTGTTACCCAGTATAAGTATAAGCCTATTATATCTAAGTCTATTTTTTTTTTACAAATAGTTTTTTTTATACCGAACATGACAGTAAGGCTTTCAGCTTCTCACTGATCCTGCTCCCTCTCCTCTCAACAACAACGATAAAAACGGAACCAAACCTTCACTCAGACTTACACATCCAACAACTTCAACAAAAAAACAAAATCTATATTTACAACCTTCTCGGATAAATTATGAACCTCTGCAGCTCTACTCCTTTTCGACAAAGATCTTGACTTCACTGAATTAGTACCTAACTCCGACTTTCTAATCACAATTAAGCAAAAATTGTCTCCTCAGACTGATACTTCAAAACAAATTTCGCTACAGAAAAAACATACATAGAGTAAAATCAGTCATCACCTCAGTACCATATCTGAACTCCCTATCCACCTTATCCATCCAAAGCACCCTCCTGGTTCTTCACCATCTCTCTCAGCTCCGATCGAATTCCGTAACCCTAGCCGTACGGATGAAGCAGTTTGTCATGAAAGTTGAGGATGAGGATGAAGGATGGAGAAAATGCTGAAGGAAAGTGGAAAGATCTTCCGATTCGAGCGGGAGTGATGCGGATGAGGAAGACGGCGTCGATTAGTACCCATTTGAGACATAAAAATCCGCCATTGGTGATGCAACGATATGATTTTTTCAACGGAATTGTCAGATTTCCTGAGTTTTTAAAGGAAAATTTCCGATCACATTCCGGGAGCCGTCCCGTCGTACGCGGTTGCTTCTCTCTGTTGCAGGTTTTGAGTGAAGTCGGTTAGTGTGACGTGTGTTAAGTGAGGGTTTAAAAAGGTTTTAAGCAGAGGTTTTGTAAAGCCTCACTCCCGCCTTAATCTTAATTATTAAATCTGACCCTTGTAGTTAAATATATTTACAATTGGGTCCCTGTGGTTTTGATGACTACAGATATTTGGTGTTGCCCATGTTGGGAGTTGTTGTGTACTGATCATTGGCACCTAGACCAATAGGGAGTGGGCTATAGGATTTTAGGGACTTGAATATTGTGGGGTCCAACCACTCCATATTTATATTTTAAAACGATACAGACACCAACACCAACTATTGGTGGCCAAAAATGTTAGTCCTCTGTCCTATAATGTTTGTCCACTTTCTATTTTGGGTGTCCCTTAAGTTTGTCCACTTTCCTTTATTCTCAACCACACATTCTACTTTTTACTCATTTACTTATTAATCATTTATTCTCAACCACACATTTTATACTTCTTTCTACCTTAATTACCGTGCATTTTGTGTTTTTGGACAAACAAAGCGGGACGGAGGGAGTATAACTTACAAGTACGGGGGCTGAGTAGTTGATCCAAGAAAGAGTTGGACTGATGTATAAAAAGGTAAAAGAGTAAAGCGCTGTGGAGAAATCAGTTGGTTGTGGCGGTCCACTTGATTCAATCCAAACCTAACGACATCGTGAATTAAATACATACGCGAGTGCCATTCCTTTCGAAATACCACTTTTTTCAAGTAAATTGGCTTTCTTTGCAAATTGTCAGTAGCGTGTGATAAACATTGGTTCTGCTTTTTTGTTATTGTTTTTAATTATTTCTTCATTATTATAATTGTTCGTATTAATTTATATGAGTAAATATATTTTAAATCAATCAAGCGCATACAAATTTTTTGGTAATTAAAAAAAACAGAAAACTTTTAAAAAAAATCATTCAAGTGTAGAATTTTTAGGGAAAACTTCCAGTTCAGACCCCCAAATCAACCGGTGGTCTCTACAGGCTACAGTGAATATGTGTAAAAGAGTATAAAACTGACTAAAAGTCATTTTGGTACAATATCATCAAAACTATCTGATTTTCATTATGCTGTAAATAGCAGCTCACTGTCTGTATATCAATCTCTTCTTAATGAAGCACAAGACTGTTAATAAAAATGATCTACCAGGAAATAAATGCCTTTGGCTTTTGTTCTAAGCAATGGGTATCTCTAGCATAGGCCTCCATTTTAAGTAACTTGACCAACAACAAGATTAAGTATAGGTTATCTAAACTCAGTCTTTTGATCATGTTCCAACTCGTATTATTGCTAAAAAATGTATAAGAAAATGCCAAAGAATTCAGAACATACACATTTTTACCATAATGTTTCACTTTGCAATAATAGAAAAAGAGACCAAATAACACCATAAGAACTCTCTATAAACGTAATGAAGCAGAATGCCGACCTCGTTTGTGTTCAGGATCTTGCATGCCCAGTGAATGAGGGATTTGATTAATTTAGAAATGATGGTGCTGGGCATGGGCTAGCTAGGAGGCCATCGGCAGTTGAGTTTACTTAGAAGAAGAGACTGCAGCTTTGCATATAGGGCATGAATTTTTTAGCACCAGCCATTGCTTAATGCAGTTGGTGTGGTATTCATGTCCGCAGACCAAGGCTCCTATGTCCTCTCCTTCGGCATATTCCTCCTGCAAAGAGAATCAAATTAGAAAAGGACTCGGTGTTTGCAGAGATTAGTTTATACTGAATAACAAAAACAGGAACAGATCTCAGATTGTTACTTGACATATGGAGCATGGTTCAGCAACCAGATTGTTGGATGTCACCGTGGATGAGTACATATAATGCTTCAGGCATTTCATTATTGCTTCTTCACTCAGGCCAGTTTTAACATGGCCAATGCGATCACCCAGTTCAAGTAGTTCCTGCAATCGAAACAAATAAACCTATGTAATCACCAAAAACAGGAACAGAAGAAAAAACACATCCAGAGCAGCTACCAATTTTCACCTCATAACTCATGTTATCAACATCGAGTCGCATATCCCTGTGCTGGTCATGGATATTAGCCAAGGCAGAAAGCAAAGACTGCCTGACATTAACACCATCCTACACACAAACAATAATCAAAGATCAAACACAGAATTCAACCTAGCTTAACCTCAGATGAACAATATACAGATGAAATGCAACATCATCAGATCATTATAGGTGATTTTAAAACTCAAGTATCCCAGCCACTTTATTAATATACAATGCTTTGAATCATTTATAGTACAGAACCGGTTTATGAATGGAGTTTCTTAAAAATCTAACCTCAGGTGCTGGAATATCCCTCCCTCCACGGTAGAGAGCGATCATGTGCCTAGCCTGCACATGTAAAACTGATACTGTCATGTCTGGGCTCACAAAATCATTTCAACCAAAGATAGATATAAAATTATCTAGAGCACCAAAAACTACCAACATTTTCAAATTTATATTCACAAAGTGAAGTAATGAGGAAAATTGATAGGCTTAAAATACGGTGATCTTGTCTTGTGGAAGGACTGTATCTTTTGCTTTGAAAGACTACCGAAATGTCCTCATATAACCAATCAAAAAGAAATTCTAAAGTAATCTTCCTACGGGCACATATACGTCACCACCTTTTTCAAAAACTAATACCCGGAAAAGCAAAAAAGGGCCCAAAAAGCCAAAACACTGAAGTCTAGAATTGACCTTGCTTTGTAAAAATACACTTCACCACTGAATTATCTAGTTGAACGCTTGGTGTCAGCAAGCCGCAAAACACAAATACCTAAACATCTCCTTTACCTTGCTTTTTTACTCAAGCTTTCTTTCTTCTTTAACAGATCACATGGACAAAATAACTAAATGACACTAATGGAAAAAACATGGCACAGAAAGTAGTCAAGAGAGAGCACCTAGTGTGGAAGAATAACATTATGAATGATGACTTAGTGATAGAGCGCGTATCAATGACCATTAGAGATATTAGAACTCACCCTAGAGAGAAGTCTCTGCCTAGCTTCAGTGTCAAAAGAACTGGTTGAAGCATTATGGTCAGGAGCTCCAAAATTTGAATCGGTACGCATAGTTAATAATGTTGCTCTTTGTTGCATCGTTTGATTTCCTTGGCTATTTTCCCCAGATTGCAAACGTACCTCGCGAAAGGGAGGGTTATAGGCTTCTGGTATGAGATCAACAGCAAAAATGCCTGTCTGATTCGCTGCTGTGTTGCACGCCGGCGAGTGCCATTAAAACCAATATTAGGTGCCAATCGAGGACCACTCGGTATCGGATCAGAAAGCAAGCCAGGTGCACCATTAACAGGGGTGATTGCCACCCCACCAGAAGGCACGCGATTTGTTGGATTCTGCCTCGAGTTTCTTGAATCAACCAGTGGTGCAATAACTGGAAGCTGTAAGTCCTGAGTTGAGTTTCTTAACCCTCTTTCCTGCGCGTGGATTGTACCCGTTGCAAGGGCAGAGCCCGAGTAGTTAACGCTTGATGCATTATGGTGACTAGTCAACTGATCACTTTGTTGTTGTGTCGCAGAGTTATGAACTGGCCTCGGTTGATTATGAACATTTGAACCTTCTCCTACTGCTTGTGGCGCCGGTAGAACCAAACGCGGACGCTGATCTACTGGCATTGGGTGGTTCTGAACATTAGAACCTTCTCCTACGGCTAGCGGCGCCGGTAGAACCAAACGTGGACGTTGAGCTACTGGCATCGGGTGGTTCTGCACTCTTACTGCTTGAGGCACCTGTAGATTCAAACCTGGACACTGAGGTACTGGCATCAGTTGGTTCTGAACATTTAAACCTTCTCCTACAGCTTGTGGTGGTGGTAAAACCAAATGAGGACGCTGAATTACTGCATTATGTCTGATATCGGTGCCAGATAAAACTGAATGAGCAGGTACAGAATCTTGCAAGGAAGTGTCTGTCCTTATCTGAGTATTTTGTTGGATGTTTTGAGATCTTCCAGCCGACCCTGATTCAGGAGTGTCGAAAAATGAGCTCCTTGCAAGGGATACAGCATCAGATCTCAAAGACCCTGATGACCCATGACCAAGTAAATTTGCAGAAAATGAGGATTGGACCAAAGCATTGTCAGGTGTGTGATAGCTATGTTCGGCCTGCAAGCCACTGCTACTAGATATTTGAACGGATCTTTTATGTGCACTAGCTGAAGACTCATCCCAACTTCCGTCAGGACGTTTTCGTTTTTCTGATGAATAACTGGTCAAAACTGTCGAGGGTGGTCCATCATGGTTCTCTTCTCTAAAAAGGCTACTAGTTCGAACTAATTCAGCCGGAGAATGGGAAGATGAACTACCCGTTGAAATATGATCAGTACTCGTACGTCCTGAAGACGCCCGGTTGGCAATGAAGTCTTTCTTATCAATTTCATTACTTGAATTTTGAACAATTGCCGGTCTAATTAAGTTAATGTTGCTTGTATTAATATAGGTATGCTTGCAGGATTATTTGAACCCGAACCTGCTCCAGCATCCATGTTTGCAGAAGATATCCTCTCATCCACCGCCAATCTATCAGTACAACCACTTTGAGTTTTCATACTGCTAGAACTGGACTGACCTATACTCAATCTCTGAGTACTCCGTCCAGCTTCACCAGTATTGCCTAATGAAATAAAGTCAGGCAGCTGCTGTTCTACAGGATTTTGGTCCCGATGCCACCACATTGGGTTATTAGTAACAGGCCGACTTGACATAAACCTCCCTTCAAATTCTAAAGAATCAGGCAAAGGACCACTAGCACCTCCGCCTTCTTGCATAATGTGTATTTCTTCAATCCCTTATATAAATTAAAATACAGACCTGAAAGAACGATCAATCATATAATATCCAAACTTATACATGAATTAAAATTACACATTATAGAGACTTAAAGATTACTAAAGAACATAAATTCATGCCAAAGAAGTACTAAATCGCAAAATGTCAGTATATTTGCAACAAACCTAACTTGATTTCAAGAACATAAATTATACGCAACATGTACTTAGAAGTAAGTATTTCAACCACTAAAAGGCTGCAAAAACTGAACTGATCGTGTCACAAAACTTAAACCGACTTGAAAAATACAACTAAAGTCCAACCGAAGAATACAAAAAGAATAATCGAAAGGCAATCGGCGGTAACTGATCGATTGAACAAACGCGGAAGAATTAGCGATGAAAAATTGAGTAAAGAAAACGTACCGAGATGAGGGAGTTGCGAATCGGAGGATGATGTAGGGAGCGATTGCCCTATTTATCATCTGAGTATTAGAAGAAGACGAAGGAGAGATGGATTTTATTTTATACTCTAAATTGAGAAATAAGGAAACCAAGCGAGAGAGATATTGCAATCTTGAATTCCCAACTTTCCTTTTTGTTTTTTTGAGATTAGTTTTTTTTCTCATTCATCATTAGGGTTGCAAATATAAAGTTTTTTTTATGGGAAATATAAAGTTGATAAATATAGGATCCGGAAAGAGTTCTAGAGGGACAACATAAATTTTATCTTTCCATCGTACAAAATTTATTTTATGTTGTCCCTCTAGAACTCTTTCCGGATCCTATATTTATCAACTTTATATTTCCCATCAAAAAAAATTGTACGACGGAAAAACATCATCTCAACTGTTAATTTTTATTCATCCATCAGTTGATATTGGTAATCGTCAATCTCAAGCATCGGTGTATTTTGCAAATCCAATCACCTATTCTAATTAAAATCAATTTAATTTCAACCATTAGATTAATCAAAATCAACGTTTAAGATGATGTCCTCATGTCTTCCAAAATATTGATGTTCTTCTGAATCCTAACTGTATAGGACCCGATAAAAATTTGGACAATATTCGTTCGATAATAAATGAGTCTAGTTTGAACACATTTGTGATTTTTGTTTTTGATCATCAACAATGTGTACGGATGTTCGTAAGATAGTCGATAAAAATTCGATAATTACTCACGAAATACTTG
>QZGG01001576.1:0-60325 GCA_006409495.1 Sedum album
TTGATATCATTTTAGTAAAGCCTAGCGGTGTAGCTATTTTGATATTTATTCAAGCTATTATCAATCTTCATGAAAACTTAGCGGTTAATTGAAGACTAGGATATATAGAATTATTTACATATTATCTTAGCGGATGTATGTTTGTTGTGTCTCTAGCGGGAACAACTAAATAAATTCACATCATGGTAACAATTATCTTATGTTGCAAACAACTCCTTGAATTGGTGTTTGATAGTGTTACATTGTTTGTTACTTGATACTAAACAATTAAACCCCCCCTTAGGAATTATTAGTTGAATAAAAAATATACTCTTGACTTAAATTGCTCTCTCTTGGGTTCGACCCTACTTGCCGCTTGCTAGCTTGTAGGAATATTATAAATTAAGTTTGACGCACTCTACGACGTGCTCGTCAGCAACATATAACTCTCGCAAAAAGGGTGTTGAAAAACATAAGGCACATGTGATGTTTTTCTTGCAAGATTGTTTGATGTTTGTTAAGATGGGTTTGGTTTCGTACAAACCACTTTTAAAATGAAAATTTAGAACCACTTTAAACCAAACGATCAAACAATTCAATGGATATGATTAATGACAATATTAATATGATCATTACTATTATCAATTAGGTAATGGATCAGATGAAAGTGCTACTTTTGTTATAAAATGCAAACAGATCTAGATCATCCATTTAATTACATCTGACGGTTACAATCTAATATGATTAGTTAATATATTTAATCCACAAAGGGTAGAGTTGGAAAACATATATTAAACTATATTTATGAATATCTTAATTAATTCTAATTCCTTATTTTATGGTAACCGACATTCAAATCAATCAATTAATTAATTAATTACGAAAGTTTGATGATCAACGAATCAGAGTTAGAAGAAATATGTTTCGTAAATGGAATGTTTAGATTTGTTTATAAACGGTATGTTTAGATCTGTGTACACGATTTTCATTAATATGATCTTATTCATAATTGGCATATTCCAAAAACGCATACAAGTCGCTGCATTCCTCGTATGTTATGTAATCATAATAGTTTTAGTGTAAGTTCATTATTTGTCTATATTTGTTTCATGAATCATATTATAGCAAATCGTGAATCATATTATAGCAAATCATGAATCATAGATATCTTATAACTCGAAAGTTTAGTTCGTTGTCTGTTTTTATTTACATTGATGTTCCAATAGATTTAATTCAGGTTTTCGTATCCACAAAGGCCTGTTTTCATATTAATAATTTATTTGTTCGTATGATCCATACATTGTACACTTTTGATTCGTGAATCATAACATAGCAAATAATGAATCATGGGTTCCATATTATAGGTAACAGTATTTATAACAGCTGATGAATCATATAACAACAAATGATGAATCACAGGCACTTATAATTCATTATTTCATCAAAATATGTATCTCTTATATCTCTAATAAGTGATATTGGAACGATGGCCAACTCGTTTTTTCAGTACCGTTTGTCCCCCTTCATCTCTTTCTCCTACGTTCTGTTGCAACACATAAAAACAATCAATAACCAGCGGGTGATAATATTTATTCGCAAAATATTAATGTAACAGAATCTGAAACATGTTTCTACGGATGATTCATGATTTGCTACAATATGATTCAGGAATCATATGGGGTCATTTACTGAATCATGCATAAACAAATGTTGATACACAGAAACAGTAAGCGACTTACCATATTACTTCCCAAATCTTCTTGGAATCATTATCGCGGCGGTGTTGCGATCTACAAATATTGAAGATTTCATAAATCTACACGGCATGTAGTTGATCGATACACGAATCCGACGTTACCTACCTGAGTCCAAAAGCAGCATAGGGTTTCAAATTTGCCAGAGAGCGAGTCGCGGATGGTTTGGGGTGGATGATTCACGAATCGTCTTGCGCTGGGTGTGGTAGGTCTCGGCGATATGTACAATCGATGCTCAGAGAGAATCCGAATCCAATTTACCTACACACGATTTTCGAAATCTCTCAAACCGCTTGAAAATCGATTGATTTTGTGACTAATTTACCCTTCTATTGATTATAAAAATTATTTTTTATACTTAATGTTTCCTATATTTGCGAATCGACCCAGATTAATAGCCGTCAGATCTATCTAAATTAATGGTTGATATCTGTTTGCATTTTACAACTAAGGATTACTTTTCACCTGATCTTTACTGTATCAATTAATATAAGGAGCATATTTATCAATTCTTGTATAAATCATTAATGATTTTTTGAAAGTGCATTAAAATAATTTTTAAAAGTGTATAACAATATTTTTAAATAAAGTGCATTAAAAAAATATTTTTAAAAGTGCATTACAAAGTTCACATATTGATTTTTTTAAAAAAATTGATGCATTTATGAAATTTCTAGTTATTTACGTTTTATTACAATTTTTAAAATTTGATGCACTTCTAAAGTATTTAACGATGCACTTTTTATATCCACTAATTTAAAATTTTAAAATAAATAATATTACTAAACATTTTTTTGGAATAAAAGGTAGCTTTATTCCGATATAAAAAGTTTCATCACCAAAAACAGACCACTACCAACAGACTCACAACAAAACTGGGAGGGATGGCATCCAGCCCCAGCTCAGACCCTAAACATTACACAAACACCTCAACCAAAACAAACAAGACAAGTACAAACCAAAACCAGTACAAAATGACTAAAACACAGGGTACACTGCAACATTAGAACAGACCATAGCCAGCTTTTTATCCGTAAAGCACCTGATCAGAGCAACCTCACAAGACTTCCTGACAACAAAGCTTAAGTTCTTCATCTCATTCCTGAAAATCCTGCTATTCCTCTCCGCCCATAGCGCATAGACAAACTCAGTGATGATTACTTTGAGGATCCTGGCTTTAGCACGCTTTGATTTCACCATCTCAGTAATCCACCCTACAAAATCACTCCATGAATAAATGCTCTCAACTGTATGACAGCTATAGCCCCACCAAGTTAGAATACCCTTCCACGCCCTTCTAACCTCCTGGCACGCTATGAGCAGGTGATCAATATCTTCATCCCCAGTATTACAGAAAACACAAGCGTGGTCAGTGTTAACTCCAAACTTACTCATTCTAATCTTTGTAGCCAGTCTGCCATACAGTGCAAGCCAAAGGCAGAACTTTGCTCTAGGAGTTGCTCTATTGTTCAAGACCAGCTCTCTCCATGGAACACTCTGTACACAAGGTCTTACCACCTTGTAAGCTAGCTGCGTATCAAAGGATTGATTCAGGATAATAGAATTCCACATAGCATCAGTATCAAGGTATTCTCTGACTCCAAGTATATTCTTCATCAACATTGATGCATTATGCTTGATACCAACAGTCCTAACACTGGAGTGTGCCATATAGTATTCATTCATCCATTTAACCCAAAGCTTATCTGGCTTATTACTGATTGCCCATAATAGCTTCACCAGCATAGCTTTATTCCATGACTTGAGGTGTACTAAGCCAAGACCACCTTCCTTTGTAGACCTACACACTGAGTCCCACGCAACAGGGGATTTATTACCACCTTCAGCATTCCCATACCAAAGGAACTTCCTGCAAAAACCATCAACCTTCCTAATGACCTCCACTGGCAATACAAACACTTGACTCCAGTAATTTTGGACTGAGAAGATAATACTTTTAACCAACTGTACTCTGCCCCCATAGCTAAGCAGCTTAGAAGACCAGTGGTTAATCCTAGCCAAGATTTTATCAAGCAGAGGTTGATACTGCTGTACAGAAAGCCTCTTGGCTGTCAAGGGGATCCCAAGATATTTGAAAGGCATTGCACCTTCCTGCAGCCCACTTAACCTGAGAATCCTCCTTTTAGTTTCAGTCTTCACACCAGCAAAATAGACTTCACTTTTCGCCTTATTTGGAACCAAACCAGATGACCTAGAGAAGTTCTCAATCACTTCCAACATTTTCTTTACTGCATCCTCAGTACCTTTGCAAAAGAAAAGAAGATCATCTGCAAAAATTAGATGGTTCACTCCAATCTTTGCACAATTAGGATGATACCTAAACCCTGAATCTTTCAGAGCCCTCATATTTCTACTTAGGTATTCCATAGCAATGACAAAAAGAAATGGAGACATAGGATCACCCTGTCTAAGGCCTCTCCTCCCCTGAAAAGGCAGAGTAAGCTCTCCATTAACATTAATCCTGTATGAGACAGTAGAGATACAAATGCCTACCCACTCCACAAATTGCGCAGGAAATCCCATTGCATTCAAGAGGTCTGTGATGAATGTCCATTGAATGGAGTCATATGCCTTTTGCAAGTCGATCTTCATCATGCACCTGGCTGAAATATTCTTCCTTTCATAGCCTCTTACTATTTCTTGAGCTAGTATGGTATTGTCATGAATATATCTACCTGGAACAAAGGCAGACTGCTCTTCTCCCACCAGCCAAGGCATTACACAACTCAGCCTATTAGTAAGAACCTTGGCAATGATCTTGTATAACACTGAACAACATGATATTGGCCTGTAATCCTTCACACAGCTAGCATTACTCGACTTAGGAATCAAGGTAATACTAGTAACATTTATGCTCTTAAGGATTTTGCCAGAATGGAAGAAATCCCTCACAGCATTGATGATGTCCTGCCCAATTATATTCCATGAACTCTTAAAGAACTTGGCTGAAAATCCATCCACCCCTGGCGCTTTAAAGTCTCCAATAGCAAATAACGCTGCTTTAATCTCTTGATCACTGATCCTATCTATAAGAGCTCTCTTATGATGCGTTAGGAGCAAAGGCCCCTTCCTAACCACCATAAGGTCAATAGCCAAGTCAGTGACTGCTCTAGATCCCAAAAGCTTTTTGTAGTACTCTGTAATTTCATTGAATATATCCTCTTTTGCAGTCAACTTAACACCAGCATCGTTCACTAGCGAAGAGATTCCCCTGAAATTACGAGTTCTAATACTAGCATGAAAGAACTTATTATTTCCATCACCACAATTCAGCCAATTTATCCTAGCTTTCTGCTTTAGGATAGACTCTTCTATTTCACTCCATTTTCCAAGATACTTTTGCTCTTCAATCATACTGCTGAAAATGGAATCATTCAGAGGGTCATTCCTAAGAGCTAGCTGCAAGCAATCCAGCTTGGTCTTACTTTCATTCACCCTTATGGTTGCTTTGAGCAGCCCCTTATTCATCTTCCTTAAGCCTTCTCTGACTTTTTTCAGCTTACACCAAACTTGGAACATTTTCACGCCACTAACAGGAGTATCCCACCCACTTCTAACCAAATCTGAACCCATCCTGTTCTACACAGGAATTCAAAAATCTGAACTGCCTTTTCCTCATAGCTACTCCATTACCAAATGATACAACCAATGGAGAATGATCTGAGTTCCCCGAATTCAATACCTCCATTGTGGAATTCTGGAACACTTGCATCCACTTCTCATTCACAAACCCCCAGTCAATTTTTGTGTATATTAGATTCCCCTCCTGCTTATTACTCCATGTGTATCTCCAGCCAGAATTAATGACTTCCTGGATACCAGCTTTGACAATCATATTCCTAAACGGCTCGCACTCCTTATCAGAAACTGGCAACCCTCCCAATCTGTCATCTGCATGGAGCACATTATTAAAATCACCCATGATAATCCAAGGCTCACTGGTCTCCACAGCAATAGAACATAACGCATCCCACAATGGCTTCCTTCTGTCACTATTATTATGACCATACACTACAGTAAATTTCCAAACAAGGCTACTCCCAATAACAGAAGCTTCCCCATGAACAAATTGTTCATTCACAACAATTACACTGAAATTCACTACACCAGAATTCCATCCAATCCAAATCCTGCCATTAGGTGATTCACTGTAATTATCAACAAACCTCCATTGATCACCAAAAAAATTCTGCACACACCTCTTTTTATCTTTTTTAACCCTAGTTTCTATGAGGCCAATAACCTCCACTTTATTACTACAAATAAACCTACTCACCTCCCTTTGTCTAACAGACTTATTCAAACCTCTGATATTCCATGTGGCAATCTTCATTATAAAGAGCTAGGTGCTAGGTCCAGGATCCCCAGGAATAATATCCTGGTTTACCCCCTCACTTCCCGTAACACTACACAACTCAGTAATCCTTTCAACATTCACCAGAACACTTTTATTTTTGCTGACCCAAAGTTCAGTATTCCTATGAGAGTCCTGAATCTTACGTATATCCCCCACCTTCTCTTGATTCCCAACACTACAGGTACCTCAGGGATCTCTACAGCAGTACCTGTAGCCACCACTTGATTTCCACTTGTATCCACTATACCCTGTTCTTTCCTCCTCCAGACTTTATTCTTATTCTTCTGAATAACTGGCTTCACTATCTTTTTCTCACAATCATGCCCTATAACTTGACAGGATTTACAAAAATATGGAACCCATTCATATACAATGGTCTGCACATACACTGATCCATCATCCCTAGCAAGCCTCACAGATTTAATTAGCTCCTGTGACACATCAACTTCTACTAACATTCTAGCAAAGGATATTCTTCTCTGATTTACTGTTTCATCATCTGTCCGTATAGGCCTACCTATGATACTCGCAATTCTCCCTAAACTCTTCCTGCCCCAATATTGCAAAGGTAATTTTGGAAGTCTAATCCAAACAGGAACCATAGACATACTATCCTTGCATATATTCACCCCTGACTCCCAACACTTAAGTAATACAGGTTTACCCTTGATAGTATAAGGACCTCCAGCTAATACAGAGTCCCTGTCTATGGTAGAATCAAATTTGGCAATATAATGGTCATCATCCTGGTGGACTGTAAAAACCAGATCATTACTCCACATTTTCCTCAACATCATTTCTACAAACCCTAGAGTGTGCTTAGGCCCTAGCACCCTCACTATTAGCGCAAACTTCCATTTCTCAATTTCCTCATTCAAATCCTCATCCGAAAATTTAACAAACACACCTTCCTCATCTCTATTTGGAGTATCATAGCAAAGAGGATTACCTTTCTGTACAGGCATCTCCTGCTTCAACACCTGCGCATATGATCTTTTAGGTACTTCTGCTTCATCATTACTTGCTTCAGCTTCCACAGTTGGAATCATGGCCGGTCTAACCGTCGCCATACTACTTACTTGGTTATGCGCATCCACAGGCACCTCTTCCTTCGATGATTCCTCATCCATCCACACCGGCTCCTTCGCTCCAGACTTGTTCCCCGACTTACGACCAGGTCCAATGCTTCCTCGATTCGATTGACTTTCCTCCACCGCAGATCGAATTTGCCTCTCGATAGACGGAGATCTACTAAACATTTTTATGCACTTTAAAATAATCAATTTATGACAAGTGTGCCCTTTCATTATTAAAAATGATTAATATTTAATAAATAAGATAATAAATTTAAACCATTTAATTTTTAGATATTAAGGCCACGTTGATTTTAAGTTTTGTTTTAAAATAGATTCTCATTACTAAGTTTTCATTTTAATTAGTTAAGATTAATTAATTTATTATAATCTTTCACTATTTAATTCCTTTTAATAATTGTGTAACAATTATATATTATATCAATGGCTCTTGAAACTGAGGAAACAAATCTATTTCTCTAACACTGTATCAACAAATCACGCTTGAGAAATCTTTTCTCGAAAGATTTAACAATTTCATTCAAATGGAGGAACTCAATTTACCGATCATAAGTTGCAAAATATATTTTTATCACTTGCACCAAGGTATGTTCATATACTTTGCTCGAAATGGCAAAGATAGAAGAAAACATCACCACATCAATGAAATGTTTTGTTATCAATGATGTTTTATTCACCAATTCCTAATAAATTTATACTATTAATATGTTGCCATTTTTGTCATTATTCACAAGACATCATTTAAGATGGGTTTTTGACTATACCTACCTACGAATTAATTCAATTATTCTTTATTTTACATTATTTTAAAATTATTAAAAATAATAATATATTGACTAATTTTGAACGGCTAGTGGCTAGCTCGTACTTCATGATTTTTATCAAGTCCGTCCCGGCCCGACCCGATGAATATGAAAGGTCGCATATTAATAGGGTCGAGCTCGGTTTTCATTTTTTGAATCTCGCCCAATATCAATGCCTACCATCTACCCATCTGGATTTATCTTCAACGAGAAAGGTTCAAATAAGAATATATTTAAAAATAAAAACTTGGAACCAATGAGCCTTAAGATCCAACAGTTAAAGGATTTGGATTTATTACCTCATTAATTAAATATTAATCATTTTAGTAATGAAAGGACACACTTGTCTTTTCAAATCAATATAGTTCATAAATGGATAATTTAAAAGTGCATTAAAACTTTGTTTTATATAATTTATTTTAAAATTTTAAATTAGTGGATATAAAAAGTGCATTGATAAGGGACTTTTGTATGCTGTTTTAGGTCCTTTACACTGCTTAGATTTCTAACATATTTAGTATAAGATTACGCTTTTGGTGTAGTTTTGTATCTCAGGTTTATCAGAAGAGTTAGAACAAAAGTGCAACAAGAAGGCTGAATCTCGAAAGAAAGAACAACAAAGTTGACAAGAGCCAAGAGACCAACGAGCCCGCGAGAAGTGTAGCGCACGCGTACTGAGTCGCGCAGAGCAGAGCAAGACGATGATGTCAGCAACTAGCGACAAATCCGGAGTGATGACGTCATCACGCGCAAAGAATATTTCTAAGTCTGGATTTTGGAGATAAAGATATTTCCAAGTATGATTTTTAGAGATAAGAATGATTTCCAATATATTTTCTTGCCTATTTATTCGTGGAAACCCTAGAAGCGCTGTTGAAGCTGAGTGATCACTTCTCGAAGCGCTGTTGAAACGAATGCAATTGTAAATCACGAATATATTACAGCGCTTTTTTAAAAAAAGCGCTGTTGTTTGTAAACACTTTTAACAGCGCTTAAAATAGAAAAAAGCGCTGTTGTAAATGACAATTTTTGACAGCGCTTAAAAAAATAAGCGCTGTTGTATAATTAAAAATTTAAATAATTGGAAAATAAAAATATTTTATATAAAATATAAAAAAGTGTTATTTTTAACAGCGCCTTTTTATATTTAAGCGCTGGTGTAAGTTAACTACTTTTACGGTGTTTTTCTTATTTAAGCGCTGTAAAATCTTAATTATTTGAAAAAAATTAAATCGATATCATTAAGAATTTCTTTATTTTACAGCGTTTATTATAATATTTTTGGGATTAGAAAAAACAGTTTTTGAAATTTAATAATAATTAAAACCGCTTTAAAGGCAATCGATTTTTATTATAAATTCTTTTTAATTTTTATTTAAATCGTAATTTTACAATTAAATTGAAATCGATTTTTTACAAACATTATCAAATAAAAAATTATGGACCAAAACCCTATCCTTCGTCCTGAATTTGTCTCTGCCCGTCTTGAATTTTTCTCAGTGCTCGTCTTGAATTTGTCATAATACCCTCGACACTATAACAAAATTCGACAAATCTGCAAAAAATAACAGTGTTAATATCATGATGTTAATATAAAACGAAGCAAAACATAAAAGCTTAACGAAAAATTTCAATATAAAACACTAAAGCTGGACAAAAAAAAGATGTTTATCCTTACTGGAATCGGTGAAGAACTAAAATAATTTTGACACAAAAATTTCAATGTAAAGTTTGATATATATAGAAAGATTGTAGCGGGAAGTTTGGAATGTGGACCGTGAGATTATTTTAAGCAACGATTGAGATTAAAATCTGCGCGAAACTGAGTCGACCAATCAGGTCATTTCTTTCTTTAACAGCGCTTAAAAATATATAAACGCTGTTAAAGAGTATTTTTTTTAAAGAAAATCGAATAAAAAAACTTTCAACAGCGCTTATCATTTTTAAGCGCTGTCGTATACTATTTACAACAACGCTTAAACATCATAAGCGCTGTTATAAACCGTTGATATTTGTTTTGTTTTTTCTTCAAAAATTATTAATTATTAAAAAACAAATTTAGTTGAAAAATTGATTTATGAAGCTAATAACTCATTTAGTTCAAAAAATATATATTTACTTGCATTTTTGTTGTGTTTTGATTAATGAAAAGTATAGTTGATCAAAAATGTATATCGTTCAACCTATTGCTTAGTAAAGAGACACAGTACAAATTTTTAAATGACAACGATTTCAAATGCTTATATATGTTCTCATGATAATTTACTAAATTGAATGTTACTTATTGAGTTTTTAAATTCTTAACTTAACAACACCTTTAAAATATATAATCTGATTTTTAAAACTTAAAAATACTAAAAAGCTGTCTTTTACAGCGCTTTTACAAGAAATAAGCGCTGTAATATATGCATTTTTGATTTAAAATTATTAATTATAATTTTACAGCGTTTATTTGAATTTAAACGCTGTAAAAAGTAACTATTTTATTATTAATTTTAAAATATATTACAGCGTTTATTTATTTAAATGCTGTCATAAATAGGGTTTGGATTTAGGGGTTAGGGTTTGGAGTTCAGGGTTTAGAACCCTAATTACGACATCGCTTTTTTAACATTAAACGCTGTTAAAAGTTATTATTTTATGGGTAAATTGCAGAAAACCACCCGTATAATACCCATAATTACAGAAAACCACCCGTCGAAAACGAATTTACAGTAAACCACCCGCATAAACTACTCCGTTAACATTTCGCCACCTCTTGCCGTTACCGTTAGAAAAAATAATAAAAAAATAATAAAAAAATAATAAAAAAATTTAAAAAAATTTAAAAAAATTTAAAAAATTTTAAAAAAATTAAAAAAATTAAAAAAAACTAAAAAAACTAAAAAAAATTAAAAAAAAAAATAAAAAAAATTAAAAAAAATTAAAAAAATTAAAAAAAATTAAAAAAAATTAAAAAAAATTAAAAAAAATTAAAAAAAATTAAAAAAATTACATATGAGTACATGAAATAAATAAAAAGCATTAGACAAACGAATATCTAGTTGTACTCATTTCGTAGTAGAAATCCGTCCGCCAAAGCCTTCTGTGAGACAAACGAATATCTAGTTGTACTCAAAATAGAGAAAGCTGCAGGAAATTCCATACATTTGGCCTCTGTCCATCTCGCCGCTACCATCTTGATCAGCTGATCCGCTCGCGCTCCAAAACCCTATACTCTATTGACTTATAATTTTAATAACAATATTATACTTAGAAAAAAATCTTCTTTATAATTTAACAATATAAATTTTATTTTCGATTGATCTTCAAATATTTTGATTCACAAAATAACAAATTAGATTTCATGAAATATATTACATTATTTCATGAATTACTGTTATTAAATATTATTTCAGGATATAACAAATTTAAAGTTCATGAACCATAATACAATATTTCAGGATATAACAAATTTAAAGTTTGAACCACAAAATAACAAATTACATTTCATGAAATATATTACATTTTTTAATTTTTTTAAAGTTTGAACCACAATATAACAATTTTTTAAATTTTTTTAAATTTTTTTAAATTTTTTTAAATTTTTTGAAATTTTTTTAATTTTTTTTAATTTTTTTAATTTTTTTTAATTTTTTTAATTTTTTTTAATTTTTTTTAACGATTCATGTAACGGAACAGTGTTAAGGTGGTAAATTGTTAACGGAGTATTTTATGCGGGTGGTTTACTGTAAATTCGTTTTCGACGGGTGGTTTTCTGTAATTATGGGTATTATACGGGTGGTTTTCTGCAATTTACCCTTATTTTATTATCAATTTTAATATATATTACAACGTTTATTTATTTAAACGCTGTTATTATTAGGGTTTGAATTAATGGTTAGTGTTCGGGGTTTAGAACCCTAATTACAACAACGCTTTTTTAAATTAAACGCTGTTATAAATCAGTTTATTATTTGACAAAATATTAGTCATAATATATACACCTCCAAACAGAATAGTTGCCAACATCACTTGGACATCCCTCCCAAGCATGCATGCCATCATCCCTCCCAAGCATACATGCCATCCCTCCCAATTTTCATGCCATCCCTCCCAAGCATACATGCCATCCCTCTCAAGCATACATGTCATCCCTCTCAAGCATACATGCCATCCCTCTCAAGCATACATGCCATCAAATAAAAATTATCATATCCAACTAAACTTCAAAATAAACTATCTAACAATAATAACTAAGTTTCCTAATATAGGGAAACAACAAAACCCTGAAAAATAATAAAAATATTCGAAAATAATGAAAAAACACTTACAATTCTAAATAAAATAGTAAACGATCGAGTTTGCCCAAAATTCTCTTCGAAACGAGGTATTATGGGCCCAATTCTGACACCGGGAGCTCAAAAACTGCTAAAATGCATCTCTAACGTGCACCTTCTTAGGGTGATCCATTTTGTTCCAAAAACGCTTTAATAAGTAAAAATCAGAGCATTATTATTTTTAAGGTCTTTCAAAAAATTTAAATAAAATTCTGCAGTACAAGTCTTTCATTATTTTTAGACAGCGCTTATAATAAAGCGCTGTCGTATAGTAATAACAGCGCTTTGCATATAAGCGCTGTCTAAAAATAATGATTCAACAGCGCTTATACCTTGAAACGCTGTTAAAAGTAGAACTTTAGAAAGCGTTTATATTAATAAGCGCTGTAGTAAACTTTTAACAGCGCTTTCTCATAAAACGCTGTGTTTATTTACCTTACAACAACGCTTATTAATATAAGCGCTGTTAAAAGTGTTTTTTTTACAGCGCTTATTTACAAGCGCTGTTAAATAACTATTCTGTACTAGTGGATAAGGCACTTTCATATGATATTTTATGTCCTTTACACTATGCTTGTTGTATATTTTCTCGTATAAGATTACGCTTTTGGTGTAGTTTTGTATTTCAGGAGATTTTATGAGCTAAGGATGAATATGCATTAAAGATGGATGTTTAGAAGCTTATTTCGTAGCAAGAAACAAAGAAGAAAGAATTGTAAAGGTCCGAGCAGAATGCAGGTGCGCAACCTTGGTCTCTCACAAGTGAGTCGCGCGCAAGTCGCTCACTCACAAGTGAGTCGCTGGCCAGTCGGTCGCTCGCCAGTCAGCCGTGCGCAAGTGGAAGTCGCGCGCAAGAGAAGTCATGCACCGTAGATGATGACGTCAGCAAATGCGGAGATGATGTCATCAACGCGCAGAATATATTTTATGCGAGATTTTAGGGATAAACATGAAAATCAAAGATTATCTCTTTCCTATTTTGAACTTGGAAACCCTAGAAGGTTGCATATAAATATAAAGCTTGAAGATGTGCAAGAGAGACACCATACTCTAGGCTACGGACAACCGGCTGTCCGGCCAAACCAAGCTAGAAGAGACGCGCAAGGGCTAGAGCGAGTGACAAAGCGACGTGCAACAAGGGACCGACGCGCAGATTGACTACCTACGCTGAGTTTTCTTTGTTTTTACTGTTCACTATTGTTGTTTATTATACAAACCTTGAGATGTTCAATAAAAGCATGTCTAGCTAACTTGCTTTATCAGTTTATACTTTAACTTGTGAACGTTATGTTTTGAGGTTTTATTCTTAATGCAACACCTGTTTAGTATTATTACTCCGAGCAACTTGCATGATAACTAGTTTAGATATTTAGTAGGCGAAGCCTTTACCCGCATACTTAATTATATATTCTATTATCTAACGTTAAACTATCAGAGTTACGTTACAGTGAATGATAGGAGTAGCACTAGAATAGTTAATCACTATCTTTACCGGATTCGTGGTTAATTAGACTAGGTTGGGTAGTAATATCATATAGACCTTTACCGGAATATATGTGTAAGTTATTAAGCCTTGACCGAACCTTAACTTACGTGAACAATTAATCATAGATCATTAGTAACCGATGATAAGCATATGTTCATAAGGATAAGTCTAAGCTGATAGCATCTCATAAATTGTTAAGCAACTTAGTAGCAGTGCGTTAGTGTAGTCACGCGCAACCCGAGTCACGCGTGTTTCTTTTCTGTTTTCTTACTTTACTTGCTCACTCACAACCCCAATCTTAGTTTGTAGATAAGAGACTACTTCTCACATTTCCCTGTGGATTCGACCCCAGCTTGCCAATACTATACTAGTAGGAGAGTCGGGACAAATTTGCAGCACTCAACGACGTGCTCGTCACTGAGCTCATCTCTTGTTTCTGAATAACACTAGTATTTGTATTCTGCGCGCCAGTAGTGCTTGCGTTTTTGTTTCTTATTTGTTCACTTAAATTCACAACCCCAATCTTTAGTTTGTAGATAAAAGACGACTTCTCACCGTTCCCTGTGGATTCGACCCCGACTTGCCTAGACTATACTAAGGAGGAGAGGGATAAATTTGCAGCACTCAACGACGTGCCGTCATGCATCACTAGAGATTTCAAAATGCTTCAAAATTTTCAAATATTGTAATGAAAAATATAGGGAGCAGATCTGTTATAAAGTCTCATAGGTGTATAAAATATATACTAATATAAGCCATTAAAAAAACAGATCAACGATCCAGATTTTTCAAAACACAATTAAAAGTTGCCATTTATCGAATAAAAATAATTGTAATTAAAACATAACGTGTAAATTAAGAAGACCGAAATAAGATGTTTTCAGGTAGCGGCTAATCAGCCAAAAATCAGGCGATTCAAATTCCTAAATCTAACTGCCCAATTTAATTCATTAGACATCTACGACAAAGAAGACGCTCAGATCTAGCTCTGATCTCGTCAACCCCCATTCCCAGCGACGTGTAGAACACGTCGTCGCTGTACGGTTCAAAAATTTAAAAGTATGGTTCATGAATCATATTTAACAATTAATCGAACCATACATAAGTTGTATGGTTCAAAATATATAAAGGTATGGTTCATGAACCATGTTTAACAATTTGTCAAACCATACATATTCTGTACGGTATAAAACATGAACCGAGATTGTTGCTTACAACATCCGAACCCATGTCAACGACACAAAATGTTAGCTGTAATGAGAAGACAAATGATAGTACTGGGAATGACTTGTTTATTATTTGTGAAAGTGCAAATAAATAGTAAACAGAACAGACGGACTGTAACAAACTACAGCCCACGTTCTAACTAAAAAAGTGAAACAAACTTGACTAAATCAATAACAAACAATGCTTAAGACTAGGACTCTTATTTAACTAAAGACGCTTCATTCCCTCCCTTGAACTAGACTGCAATTGCATCTAGTTAATCTTTGATAGTTCACAGACTCCAAGCCTCCTTCTTAGCTCCCGAAATGATTCCAGTTTGAGCGATTTCGTGAGAATATCTGCTATCTGTTGCCTTGTACCACAAAACTGAAGTTGGCACAACTCCATCATTCACTAGCTCCCGTAAAAAATGGTAGCGCACATCAATACACTTGCTCCAACCATGCATCACCGGGTTCTTTGCTAACTTAATTGTTCAGCTATTGTCACAAAAGACGATAGTACTCTCACAACCCATGTAGCCAATCTTCTTTATCACCGTTTGCATCCATATTGCTTGAGAACAACTCCTTGCGGTTGCAAGGAATTCAGCTTCGGTTGTGCTTAGTGTTACGTTCGGTTGCTTTCGAGAAGACCTGCTGCTCCAATGAGCATAAAAACATAACCTGAGGTGCTTCTTCTATCATCTACCGATCAGGCAAAGTCGTTATCAATAAACCAATTAATTCTTGATTTCCTCCCCTTTTGTAAAGAATACTAAATGTGGTTGTTCCTTGCACACAACGTATGATTCTTTTGGCTGCTGAATGATGAAGTTATGTAGGCCTTGACATATATCGGCTTAATAAGCTCACTGCAAACATTAAATCCGGTCTCGTAGCCTTCAGGTACATAATGCTACCAACGAGCTGCTTGAAGAACGAACCATCCATTTCAATACCATTCTCACCTTTGGAGATTTTGAAACTTGGAACCATTGGATTTTCAATAGAGTTGTTATGCTCCATTCCAAATCGTCTCAACACTTTCATTACGTACTTCAACTTACTGATAAATATACCACCATCAAACTGAACTACCTCAATACCAAGAAAATACTTCATTTTACCTAAGTCTCTCATATCAAATTCCTTCATCATGGACTTTTTGAATTCAGACATCATATTCTCATCATCCCCTGTATAAAATAAATCATCAACGTATAAACCCTAAACCAGAAGCCAAAACCCTCCCCCTTTTCTCTAAAAAGCCCAACACTTCTTCACCTAAGTGTAGGGTTTGTTGGGTGGAGAAGCCGCCTCCTTCGTCCATGGTTTCCTCACTTGTTTAGTTTCATTACCTTTCAATAAGAGTGGTTGTTTGTCTGCCCTGTTTCCTCTTTACGATTTCTTCCTAAAGCTTTCTTCTAGTTTTCATACTAGCTTTTCCGGCTTTGTGAGCTGTCCATGGTGGTAGTTTGCTTGTCGGTGTGTTGCGTCTGTGGGTATGGTCTTCCGCTGGGTGCAGGTTTTAGTTGGGAGCGGATCTGCGGTTCTGGAGATTGATGGGGATGTATGTTTTTGAGATTGCTTTCCAGCGTTTTTGCCGTGATGGGGTGGCGCAATGTTCCGTAGCCTGAGTCGGCTGCAAATCATTCGAATCGTGTCCATGCGAGCCACGGGAGCATATACTTCTTTATAATCAGCTCTGTATTCTTGGGCATACCCTTTTGCGACTAAGCGAGCCTTGTATTTATCCACTTCTCCAAGCTCATTCAATTTTGTTTTGTACACCCATTACTCCTATTCTTTTAGCTCATTTAGGTAGCTCGACAAGATTCCACGTTCTGTTCTTCTCGATTAATTTTATTTCGGCATCCATGGTTGTCCTCCATTTTTCTTTCTTCACTACTTCGTCAAATGAAATTGGTTAAGAATGAATGGCATTAACAAACAAGGCTAAGTAAGCTTGCACATCTTCTTCATCGGAAAGATCATCACCAGAGACAAAATCATTCAAATATGTTGGTGCACTTCTAACTCGAGTTGTCACCTGAGGAGCAACATTACTTTCTTCCATATCATCAGTGGAGTCTTCCACCTCCTTACTTATGTCATCTTCCCATTCCAAATCAAACTCCTGGTCATCTTCAAAGCTCATCTCCAGTTCCAGTGTTCTTCATCTTCGAAATGACATCCCGACTAATTATAATCTTCTTAGTAATAGGATCATATAATCGGTATGCCTTTGATTATTCGCTTACCCCTAATAAAACGCAGTGGTGACTCTTATCCTCAAGCTTTGTTCTTCGCGCATCTGGTACATGAACATGTGCTATACAACCAAAGACTCTCAAGTGCTTAACCGAAGGTTTCACACCGCACCAAGCTTCTTCTGGCGTCATTTCTTCTACCGATGTCGGACATCTATTAAGAATATAAAATGCCCAGTTCACTGCTTCTGCCATAATTTCTTTGGAACATTCTTATCAACCAATAAGCTTCTCACCTCTTTACGGTCCTATTTTTCTCCGCTCAGCAACTCCATTCTGTTGCGGTGTATATGCAGCAGTTAGTTGTCTTTTAATCCCATTTGTTTCACAATATTCTTTGAACTCATCGGATGTAAACTCACCCCCACGATCTATTCTGAGGCATTTAAACCAGTTTCTTTTTCCACAAGAGCTTTAAATAGCTTAGAGTAAGTGAATGCATCTGACTTAGCAGCTAGAAAATATACCCATGCCTTTCTACTATAGTCATCAATGAAACATATAAAGTACCTCTTGTTGCCCTCTGAAATAGGAGATATTGGGCCGCAAATATCAGCGTGAATGAGCTCCAATTTTGTTGATGCTCTCGTTGCACCATTCTTTGGAATAATATCACGATGTTGCTTCCCTTTTAAGCAACTACTACACTTAATCTCCCCTTCAGAAAAACTTGGCAGACCTCTCACCATGCCCTTTGTTTGCAAAGTTTTCAATCCTTTGTAACTAAGATGACTGAATCTTCGATGCCATAAATGAGTCACATCTTGAGTGATTGCTTGGAAACACTCTTCAATACCATTTGTTTCCTCTTTAATTGATCGAGCATTCGATAACAACACAAACATTCGGTTTGCTGTCATTGTGGTTTTAAAAATCAACCCTTTGTTTGGTGATAGATTCGACACATGTTTGATTGCATTAGTACAGCCAAACCCCTTTCTTGCATCTGCCCAACACTGAGAAGATTATTCTTTAACCCAGGTACATAGTACACATTCTGTGCAATGTGATTCACTCCTTTCACAGTCAATCGAACACTGTCTTTTCCAACAACATCCATGCTCGAATAATTTCCCAATTTTACCACCTTGTTAAATCCTTTTTCTAAATCACAGAAAAGCGATGAATCACCACACATGTGATTGCTGCATCCAGAGTCAATAAACCATACGTCATCTTCATCACTGGCAGGTGTATCGATATACGCCATTAGCACCATCTCTTTCAATTTATCTAAATTTGTATAGTTAGCTCGACACTCATACTGATAGTGTCCAGCTTATGATATTTATAACACTCAACTGTGTCTTTGCTCCAATTTGAGCGGCCCCTGCCTCTACCTTGTCCTCGACCTCCTCTGAAAGCACCTCTTCATCAACCTCTTCCATAAGAACCCTCTTATTGAGTCACCTTCAAAGCATGTTCTTCTCCTCCATCTACTCTGAACTTTTGCTCATGAAAGAGCAAAGAACTCTTGCAAGGCATCAACAGAGAGTTGTTCTATGTCCTTGCTTTCTTCTATGGAACAAACAATGTAGTTCCATTTATCCGTAAGAGTTCTCAAAACATTCTCAACGATTTTGACATCACTCACGTCTTCCCCATAATTCCTCATGTCATTTGCAACTGTCCTTACTCGCCCAAAGTAATCATTCATCGATTCACCTTGCTTCATTACCAAAACCTCAAAGTCTTGGCGTAGATGATTCAATTGAGCTCTCTTCACTCGAACATTACCTTGACACTTCATCTTCATGGAATCCCAAAGTTGTTTGGATGTCTCCTTGTGTGTGATCGTCTTCAGAATTAACTTGTCAAGTGATTGAAACAAGTAATTCTTAGCTTTCAAATCCTTCAACTTCATCTCCTCCAGATTCTGCTTTTGTGCAGCCGTCATCCCATCCATACTCATAGGCTGGGTGTATCCTGATTCAACAACAATCCAATACTCCTTTGATCGAAGAAGATTCTCCATAATCATGCTCCAATGGTCATAGTCACCATCAAACTTCAGAATGGACGCTACTGCAAAGTTTGCTTCTGAACCCATCTCCCAAGTCACGCTTCGATACCAGATTGTTAGCTGTAATGAGAAGACAAATGATAGTACTTGAAGTGACTTGTTTATTATTTGTGAAAGTGCAGCAAATAAATAGTAAACAGAACAGACGGACTGTAACAAACTACAGCCCACGTTCTAACTAAAACAGTGAAACAAACTTGACTAAATCAATAACAAACAATGCTTAAGACTTGGACTCTTATTTGACTAAAGACGCATCACAAAATACAGAAGAAACAAGGCAGAAATTTTGAAACAATAAATGTGATTGATTCTACATTGAATTGTTGTATGCGGTTGACGGATATTAAGGATATAATTATTGAAACTTATTTTTGATATAATTATATACAGCAGTTAAATTACATGATTTACCTTAATGGGATTTTACATTTAATTTATCATGTTTCTTATAACCATCAATTAAAAGTAATTAAAGGGCGAGATGATTTTATATTTGTTATCAAATGTAGCTCTTTATATGTGATCCCTTCCCAAAAATATAATATGCAATTTTGTATTGCACTTAAAAAAAATTGTAATGCGCTTTAAAAAAAACTTTTAATGCACATTTTTAAAATATTTTAATGTACTTACAATAAATCATTAGTTATTTATTATAAATAATGAATTGACCGGTGTACCCTCATATTAATTGAGAATTAATAATAATAATAATTAACACATTAACAATATCATTAATCACATCTAGGAGTGTCAAAATGGACGGGCGGACGGGTGATGGGCGGATTTTAGATGGGTAGCGGGTAATGGGTGTTTTACCCATCTTTCCCGTTTTGCTAATCGGATTAAATGAGCGGGTATTAACGGTAATCGATTATTCATTTATACCCATTTACCTGTTAATATCTATGTACTCATAAATACTCGTATACCCATTTAACCCGTTTAAGCACAATTACCCATTTAACATATAAATGCCCGTTTGAAACATAGTCAAAATGGTTTGTAAAGGGTAGTAAAGCTCCTACCCGCGTACTCCCAACAATTCTAAAAAATATGGTTTTCTGTTATTTATTTGAATTTTCATTTTACTAAAAATTTAATTGAGAAATTTAAAAATAGTATATAAAGTTAAGCATGCCTTATTAATAACTTAATTTCATGAATAAATAAATTTTCAATTATTTGAGTTTTTCGTGAGAATATGTACATTAAAATTAGGGACATTTGCAGAAAACCACTATTATAATAAATTGTTTTGCAGAAAACCACCATTGTAACAATTAATTAAAAATAGGTCCATTATAATTGCTCTGTTATCAAAAAACCACCATTGTCTTAACTCCGTTAGAAATTGCAAATCACGCGCATACAACGCGTGGGTAAATAATTTAATATTGGGCAATTACTGAAAACCACTAATATAATATTCAGTTTTGCAGAAAACCACCATTTTAACAATTAATTGAAATAACTATATTATAATAGTTTTTTTTCAAAAAATTATCATCTGAATATACAAGTAACAACAGAGAATGTTGGTGAGGCTACAATTATGGTTATGTTTGATGAGCAATGCTGAATACCTCTTGCTAAAAAATTAAGGTTCACTAATATATAATTCACACTAAACGTGAAACCTTACCGAAGCATATTTGTGGCCATAGATGTGATTCAAGTTTTTATCTTTAGCATAACTTTCGACCTTACAGATACCAATACAGTACTACAATTAGAGTTTAAATGTAACGTCATAATAATAAATCATAAGGATAAGACGGGGAAAAACATAGCATTATAGCTATTATCCAATGATAATAAGCTCTCGAACATGAATTTTTATAGCATTATTTATTCATTGACATCCATCACGATTAAATTGAAGAATCATGTAGCTGTTACACATTCATCAAAGAGCTATTACCATTAGACCCTCCGATCTAGCACGAACAAAGCAGTCGATAGTCATTTCAGAATTTGTTATTATAAATGTGGTTTTTTGAAAAATTGAGATATAATGGTGGTTTTTTGCAAAATTGAGATTATAATGGTGGTTTTCTGCAATTTACTTAATTAATAAAATAATGTTTAATAATCATACGAACGCGCTTTAACGAAACATGACAATGGTGTTTTTTGCAATTTACTTAATTAATAAAATAATGTTTAATAATCATACGAACGCGCTTTTAACGAAACAATGACAATGGTGGTTTTTTTTATAACGGAGCTATTATAATAGATGCAATTCGTAATTAGTTGTTACAATGGTGGTTTTCTGCAAAACAGTGTATTATAATAGTGGTTTTCTCATTCCTGCAATTAACCCTTATTTATATATTTATTTATATAGCTCAAGGGTTGAGATCATGTGAGACATGATATATATGTAAGATAAGAGGACAAAATCTGAGCCATTGATTTTAATAAATCAACGGTTGAGATTAAAGTTGAGTTTAATTAAACTAGGCGGTTGGATTTGCAAAAAACACGGGGCGGTTGGATTTGACGGTTATTTTACGTTAAATCTCAACCGCTAGATTATAATTAATGAACGATCGAGATTGTGTCCAACCGTCTTACGAAAAGTTAATCGTCCTCCTAGAACTTTACCCTATATCCAATATAATTAGATGGATAGTGTGTGTTAAGTGTGTTAAATGGGTAATGAGTGTTAATGGGTGTTAAATGGGTAATGGGTTACCATATATTAAATGGGTGATAATGGGTGTTAAATGGGTAATGGGTTACTATATATCAAATGGGTGATAATGGGTGTTAAATGAGTAATGGGTTACTAATGGATTACTATATATCAAATGGGTATTGTAAACTCGTTAAGCTAAATGGGCGGATACGAGCGGATTTTTTAATGAGCGGGTAAAGGGCGAGCGATTAGTAATGAATGTTTTTGACAGACGCATCCATTTAGTTGATTGATTGCGTGGTAAAATGGTTTGCAACGGAATCAAACCCGTCTTCAACCTCATAACAAACCTATCAATAAGTCCATGTTCCCAACTTGATAGCCGTCCTCAAAAACCTATGGGTAAGTCAGTCCAGCTTTTGCCTCTAATTAATCATGGGAGTTCCAAATATTTGCTCAGTTCGTTGCTTCTCTTGTGACAGTTGTCTGTTTCTAAGATGTTACTGTTGATGGTGGCAGGAAAGTGCTCATCTCACGGTTCTCACCCCAAAGACAAAACTCTCAAAAAAAAATGATGCATATACCCTCAATTTTAAATTAATTATATCAATTAATCTTATATTTTAATTAGTTATTATATATTCTTTAAAATTAAATTAAAATAAAATAAAATAAAATTAAAATTAATATTATAAGTAGACAAAATTTCGATTATAATAAAATATTTTTCATTTATATTTAAAAAATAGTTTCAATTGATTTAGGACTAATAATAATTTATTTTACTTAATTCATATTTAAAACATTAATTTGAATTCATAGAAAACATACAACAATATTAAAAATAAAAAACAGACATCTAATCAATATTTCCTCCAAATTATGCTCCTGGGGCCGTGCTTCTGATTTTGCGCCTTAAATCAGCACACATCTTATATGAAGATGTTCATCCTTAGCTTCGTACGATTAATGATCCCTTCGCTACATCGTTACAGGAGGCCAACTTAGTTTTTATTTAATGATAATATATTCATATTTTAAAAAATAGGTGTTATATTTAATTTATTGATTATTTTGAATTGATGATAACATCTCATTAAATATATATTATTTTTATGTCAATTTATGAATAGTTTAAAGCACTTTCTAATTGTTTTGTTTTAAAATTAAAACAAATGGTATAATAAAAGATATGTAAATATAAATTTGGGTAATAGGAATGTTAGGGTAGAGTGCGGTTCCTTTGTGAACCCTTGCACGTGTGCACTTGAAATTTTGTCTATTTGTATTTTTCAATTGTACTGTATGCACATTTTGACTCGCAAATGTGCACTTTGACTTCACGCAAAAAGACAAAAAAAGTAGAATTTGTGGACCGTTGAATCAATCGATCCAACGGTCATTTGCCTGGGTCTCAGATTCGTAAATTTGACTCCTGGGTCGCAAATGAGCCGCCCTCTGTTAGGGTATAATAGTAAAATTATGTGGAACCCATGGAGGGTGTATTGAAGTTGGGGTGTGGGAGGTGGGAGGAGACTCACCCCTTCAGTAACTAAAAATAAGCCAGGTATAATTTGCCTATTGTTATGGTATACATTTTGTCTTGTTTTTATGGAGAACAAGGAGTTATATACTTAAATCGAAATGTCACATTGGTTAAAACTGAATTCAAAAACGAGGTGGCTTGAATTGGCCTCCATAAAATATAGCAAGAGGGCACTCAACTTGCTTCTTTTAAAAATGGGGTTTGACCTTGGAAATCACAGATTGAAGGGATTCCAAATTGGCTGCTGAACTCGCCCATCCCATGTTCGTTAAACCTACCCATTCCTCGTATCTATTCACATCTGCTCTAACTCAGATCCAAAAGACCAAACTCCATATCAATACTTGAAAGATGGATACATGTAACTCATCAGAGTCATTATTGGAGAAACTTGGAGCCAATTTGAGAGAGGTTAATGATGCATCGTATCAGCTGACTTACACAGACATTGCGGCTCACAGGAAGGCACTAGCAGCCACAAAAGGCGGGCTTTTAACCGAAATAGCACAGCTCAAAGCCAACATGGGTGTGGATGCACCTGATGAAAGTGATGACGAGGATGACACATCCAATAACCTTACCAAGCTTGAATGGGATGCCCAGATGGAGAAGATCAGGCAGGACAGGTTGAAGATGGAAGAGGAACACGCCCCACTTACTATTCTCGGAGCCCAGTGCGCATGGCAACTTCAACGGACTCAGGGTATCAAAAGCCACCTGATCCTATCAAGAGATTTGAACATAGTCTCAGGGGATCTACCCGAATGTTGGAAATGGACGTCTGTACCCGAAACCATGTAAGTTTCGTCCTCCTTAGTTCTTTAACTTATTTATAGAATTTATATTTAACAAGTAATCTTGTCGACAGATACGCAGTTACTGAGCTCGTCGGTGTTAATTTGCTGGACATAAGTTGCCGGATAAACACCTCCAAGCTTACTCCAAGCGTAGAGTACACGGCATATTTAGTATTCATGTTTAAAAGGGAAGATGAACAACTGTGTCCTAGTTTGCCTTACGCTGATGCATATTTGGGGGTTGTAGGGGAAGAAAAAAGCATTAGAAAGGTACGTTTAGGCTCTAAGCCTTTTACAAACGGTTTCGGAAAAGAAGAAGAAGATGGTGATCAGACCCGTCTCGAAGAAGTTGATCAGTATGCAGAGCCATTTGGGTATGACGGATGGTGGGGAGTGGAACTGGGAGATTATCTTGTTAAAGAAGATGAAGAGGTTGAACTCGAGATTGGATTGAAGGAGATTTCTAGGAGCAGTTTGATAAAGGGATTGATAATTAAGGGGATTGAAGTCAAGAATAGGTTTATGTGAATGAGAGCTGCGTTTGTTTTGTTGTAATGGTATGAGCAAGGCTTTAACGGATTATCTGCCATTGGCAATTCATAAAAAAACAACTATTGTAATTTATAAATTAAGAAAAAGTATAAAAAGGATCCATTGTTAAATTATGTTATGATATATCCAATATGATAATTAGGGGCAAGTTTGCACTATACAGTTTATATTAGAGGTTTAAAATAATTAATCTTTACTATATTTAAAGCGCGAGAGTCTCTATTATAAATTATTTAAACCCATTTTTTCTTCCACTTTTACTGTTATAGCTATTATTTAAATTTTAAAATTATGCACAATTGTGCATTATATAACTAGTGAATGTTTGTTAGGAAAGATAGGAAAAGGTTGCACGTTATTCACACGAGGCAGCACCATTTATTTACATTATGATCAAGATACAAGTAATGCACAATAATAAGGTATATGTATCGTCTATGAATCTACAATATACCTAGTTTTTTTTGTCGAAAAATCACCCGTTCAATAGATCAATTAGAACAAAATCATCCCTCCAACTTTAAAAAAACACACCCATCAATTCAAATAATATTAAGTACAGTCATCCGTCACTTTTCCGTCACATATTCGTGATTGTTTACTACTTTGACCTCCCATTAATATATAATTATATACTGAAATAACCCCTAATTGATCTATTAATTATACTAATTTAAGTACACTTACATCTAAATAAAATTAGGTTAATTGAACAAATTAATTAAAATTATTTAACTATATAATTGTGGTTTGGAGTTAGTTTAGTTTAGGGGTTATTTTGTTTGATGGTTGATTAAATTTTAAGATTTAATTAAATTATTGACTAGTTTAGTTTAAGGGTAATTTTAGTTCAATGGTTAAATTAATTTTAAGAATTAATTGAATAATTAATTAGGATCGGTTAATTATATAATTATGGTTTTTGATTAATTTATTAGGGGTTGAATACTTAGTTAGTTAGAATCGTATATTTATATATAATTAACGTTTTCAGTTAGTTTTGTTTAGAGATTAGTGTTGTTTAATGGTTAATTGAATAATTATTTATGATTGTTTAGTATTGTTTGGGGTTACTTTAGTTTATGGGTAATTAAGTTTATTTGTTATATAATTAATAGTTAGGATTAAGTTCTAGAGAGACATGTAATTTTTCTGAGACGGAGGGACATCATCTCAACCGTTGATTTGTTTGATCTTACGGTTGAGATTAAAGTTGGTTTTTGATTAAATTGGGTAGTTGGATTTGTAAAATGCAGGGGTGGTTAAGAGTGACTGTTATTAATATCAACCGTTAGATTAATAGAAATCAACGGACGAGATGATGTCTCTCCCTCTTACAAAAAATTGATGGTCCTCGTAGAACCTTATCCTTAATAGTTAATTCCTAAACTAAATAATCTTTAAACTAAAATAACTACTAAGCTGAAGTAAATTAACCCTTAAACATTAATAACCCATAAATTAAACTAACCCAAATAATAATTAATAACCATAATTAGTTTATACAATTAAAGCTTAAAATTAGTTATCCAATAAGGTTAGTTTTATTTGGAGTAATAGTGTAAATAAGTTAGTATTTAATTTAGATGTTAAATATGGGTTATTTAATTATTTAGTTATAGATTAATGGGTGATCAATAGTCAACAATTAAACTTAACGGATTAGGTAACAAAACAGTGATGCGAAACCTGCACTAAATAAAATATGAACTAAAAGGTGGTTATTCAAAAAAATTAGAGGGATGACTTTGTTCAAATTGACTTATTGAATGGGTGGTTTTTGGAAAAAACCAATATATCTAGCTAACACTACCTCAAATTCATGGTGAATCCATAACACAAAGTTAGGAGATATAGGAGTCGAATTGTGCTCTAGTGCAAGCCTTCGATGATGCAGAGCGAATGGCGCAGTGTCATCGTACAGGATAATCTCGAAGTCTAGTTGGGTGTGTATAGTTTGAAGAGAATGACGTCACAGTTCAAACTTATTAATTTTTTTTATTTGTATTAACACTAGAAGTGCAAAAAAGATTTAGAACTTCCACTAGACTTAGGCCTTGTGTTTTGTAATTTGTAGTTTTGATCTCTATATAAACAAAACCAACGGATAAGAAAAATCAAGATAATCAAGATTATCAAATTTGAATTTTCTGTATCTAGCTTATAATTCAGCCTTAAGGTACCAAATTCAAACTTTATCATTCGTCTTGTCCTCACGGGTTGCATCAGATCGATATCCGAATCAAATTAATTATTTTCCAAGAGACACTTAGTGCAATGGCATGTAGGATCGACCTAACGAGGAACAACTTTAGTGAAAAAATTATATAGATAAAAATAATCGGGTTGTGAATTTGATTATGTAGCTGTTGACAATTGGCTGGAATTCTGTTCTGTTCAAGCTCTGTTCAAGGTTTGCGTCAGATGTGCTGATGCAAGAGATCAGATATGCTGAAGCAAGAGAGTGCTGATGCAAGAGTGACGTGGATATTTGGAGCGTGTGGCGTTTGGATAAGTATTATTATTGCTGACGTGGTGCTGACGTGTCAGTTTAATGAAGGAGTATTTAAACCAAGGCAGGCGCGCGCTACATAAGAGGAATCAATTCAATTCGTCTTCGCAATCGTCTTCGTTCTCAAAATCGCGTTCTTCAATCTGCGTCCGAGAAATCAATCAAAGGCTGTGTGCTGTAGTCGACGGGAAGCTTCGATAGTGTTAGGTATTGAAGTAGTCGAGTAGCTGGTAGTCTGAGAAGAGAGGTTTGGTCGGAGATTGGTTCGAATCAAGAAATTGATTAGATAGGAAGCTTGGCTTGATCGGTGTAATTGTAAACTTTTCATCATTAGTGAACTTCTTTCTTGCTGGATTAGTCTGGTTGACTGAGTTTCAACCAGGATACCAGGGTAAATCGATTGTTCATTAGTTAGGGTTCTTGAAGTTCTTGAAGTTCTTGATCTGAGATTTAGTTAGGGTTCAACTGAGACAGTCTGCTTAAGCGGATCCTTGTACGGGACACTCACAATTGGTATCAGAGCGGCTATTAAGCAATGACGTTCACGAGAGTTGACCCAGCTGATCGATTCAATGGTGCTGGTGACTTTAGCCTGTGGCAGCAGAGGATGTATGCTATCCTGGTTCAATTGAAGGTGGCTAAGGCTTTGCAAGGAGGTGATAAGCTACCGGACACCATGAGTGCTGAGCAGAAGGAGGAGCTATGGAACTTGCCTACTCCACCATCATACTTCATCTTGGAGACAAGGTGATGAGGCAGGTGAAGAAGCTCAAGACTGCTGCTGAGGTATGGCTGAAGCTAGAAAGCTTGTACATGACCAAGACTCTTACTAACAGAGTCTTTCTCAAAGGTAAACTTATGAACTTCGAATTCTTGATGATAAGCCCTAGATGAATATCTTGATGACTTTGCTAAGCTGATAATTGAGTTGGAAGACATTGATGTGCTTGTTGATGATGAGGATCAGGCTTTGATTATATTGAATGCTTTACCTGCTCGTATGCTCATTTTGTTGAAACTATGAGGTATTCTAGGGACTCTATAAGTCTAGATGATGTCTTGTCTGCATTGAGGTCTAAGATGATAGAGTCTGGTGTTAAGGATGCTGCAGGTGAAGGTTTGATAGTCAAAAAGGGTAAAAAGAAAGTGAAGAAACCTAAAGATAATCAAAAGAATGCTCCTAAAGGTAAACCACAACCTGGGGATGCTCAGACTAATGAACCTAAAGGTTAAGTGTTTCATTGTCATAAAGAAGGACATTTCCGGAAGGATTGCCCTGAACGTAAGAACAAAGATCAGAAACCAAAGGCTGGGGAAGCAGCTTTGGTTGAGATGATTATGGCTCAGCTGAACTATTGACTGTGTCTGATAGAGATGCTGGTGTTTCTTGGGTGCTTGACAGTGGTTGTACTTATCATATGACTCCTAATAAGTCTTGGTTTGAAACTTATAAGTCTGAGGATGGTGGTAAAGTTTTACTAGGTAATAATCAGGCTTGTAAGGTGCTTGGTCAAGGAACTGTTAGGTTGAAGTTGCTGAGTGGGCATGATTTTGTTTTGTCTGGTGTAAGGTTTGTCCCTGATTTGAAAAGGAACTTGATATCCCTTGGTATGCTTGATCAGTTAGGTTATGTGTTTAAAGCTGAAAAGGGTGAAATTAGTGTCACTAAGGGTGGAGTCATGGTCTTAAGGGAGTTAAGAGTAATGGCTGTATATCTTTTGTGGTAGTACTGTTGTGACCCCTGAAGTGAATTTACACAGCCTAGGTAATGATAGGACTGCATTGTGGCATTTGAGGTTAGGTCATGTTAGTGAGAATGGCTTAAGGAAACTGTCACAGATGGGGTCTAGGAAGAGATCAGATAAAGAAACTTGATTTCTGTGAGAATTGTGTATTAGGGAAATCTAGCAAGTCTAGTTTTGGTACTAGTATGCATAGGTCTGAAGGTGTGCTTGACTATATACATTCTGATTTGTGGGGGCCTACTAGAACTAAATCCTATAAAGGCAAGAGCTATTTTATGACTTTAATAGATGACTATTCTAGGAGAGTTTGGATTTATTTTCTAGTTCATAAGACTGAAGCTTTTGATGTGTTCAAGACTTGGAAATTGTCTGTGGAAAAGCAAACTGGTAAGAAGGTAAAGAAACTCAGGACTGATAATGGTCTGGAGTATTTGAATACTGACTTCTTGAGGTTTTGCAAGGCTGAAGGTATTGTGAAACACCATACAGTGCCTGGTAATCCCCAACAGAATGGCTTGGCTGAGAGGTATAACAGGACAATTCTAGAAAGGGTGAGATGTATGTTATTTCATTCTGGTTTGTCTAAGATGTTTTGGCCTGAAGCTGCACATACTGCCTGTTATTTGATTAATAGGTGTCCATCTACTGCTATAGATAATAAAACACCAATGCAAATGTGGAATAATATCCTGTGGACTATAGTATGCTCAGGGTGTTTGGTTGTTTAGCATATGTGCATGTGAAACAAGATAAACTAGAGCCTAGGGCATTGAAATGTGTGTTTATTGGATATCCTGATGGTGTTAAAGGTTACAAGTTATGGTGTATTGAACCTGGTAATAAAAAGGTGATCCTTAGCAGAGATGTAGTGTTCAAGGAGAACATATTTCCTTTTAAATTCTGTTGATGAGTCAATAAATATTCCCATATTCTGTTAATACTGTCCTACTGTAAGTACTAACCCTAACACCACTGATGAGGTGGAGTTGGATGAGACTGCTGTTCAGAGCAGATCAAGGGATTTGATTGCAGGTGGAGCCAGTGGTGTTGATGAAGATGAACCTGGAAACCAAGAAGGATCAGGAAAGTGATCTGAGTAACTATCAATTGGCCAGGGACAGGACAAGAAGGCAAGGAGTGAATAAGCCAATTAGATACAGAGGAGATGAAGGAAGTCTAGTGGCTTTTGCTTTCAATGTTGCTGAAGAAGTGGATTTTGCTGAGCCTAGTCTTACAAAGAAGCCTGTAGATCAAAGGATTCTGTAAATGGAGAAAGGCAATGCAAGAAGAAATGGATTCATTATTGAAGAATCACACTTGGGAAATTGTTGACAAACCTGCTGGTAAAAGGTTGGTCAGTTGCAGATGGTTGTTCAAAGTAAAGGAAGGAATACCTGGTATTGAAGCTCCAAGGTTTAAAGCTAGGTTAGTGGCTCGTGGTTTTACTCAGGAGGAAGGGGTAGATTATAATGAGATTTACTCACCAGTGGTGAAGCACAAGTCAATCGGATTATCTTGGCTATGGTTGCTCAGTTTAATTGGAACTGGCTCAGTTGGATGTTAAGACAGCGTTCTTACTTGGAAGAGATTCATATGTGTCAACCTGAAGGATATGAAGTTGGTGATCCAGACAAGAAAGTGTGTCTGCTGAAGAATCTTTGTATGGGCTCAAGCAGTCTCCGAGGCAGTGGTACTTGAGATTTGACGAGTTCATGCTCAAGCAGAGGTTCAGCAGATCCAGTTATGACTGGTGTGTTTATTACAAGGAATTGACAAAGGGTAACTTCATTTATTTGTTGTTATATGTCGATGATATGTTGATTGCATGTCGGGATGAGGCTGAGTAATTAAACTGAAGGATCAGTTGAAGACTCAGTTTGAAATGAAGGACTTGGGAGAAGCTAAGAAGATACTAGGAATGGAGATTTCTAGAGATCGAGCAAAAGGTACTTTGTGTTGAGCAAACTGGTTATTTGAAGAAAGTGCTGGATAGGTTTGGATTCACTGATGTTAAACCTGTGAGTGTACCTTTGGCACCTCATTTTAAGTTGAGTAATGATCTGTGTCCGAAGAATGAGGATGAGGAGTTTGAGATGAGAAACGTACCATATTCAAGTGTAGTTGGTTGTCTCATGTATGCTATGGTGTGTACTAGGCCTGATCTGGCAAGTGCTGTAAGTCTGGTAAGCAGATACATGGCTAATCCTGGAAAGGTCATTGGTTGGCTGTGAAATGGATAATGAGGTATTTGAAGGGCAGTTAATCTGGGTTTATGTTACGGTGGAGCTGATGAAGCAGAGAAGGTTGTATCAGGATTTGTTGATTCAGATTTTGCAGGAAGTCTTGACTCAAGAAGTCTCAGACAGGTTATGTATTTAATGTGTTTGGCTCTGCTGTGTCTGGAAGCTGGATTACAGTCTGTGGTAGCTTTGTCCACAACTGAGGCTGAGTTTATTGCAATAACAGACGCTGTTAAGGAGGCTTTATGGTTACAGGGTGTGCTTAGTCAGCTAGGACTTGCTCAAGGCTGTGTTGAAGTGTTTAGTGACAGTCAGGGTGCAATCCATCTGTCTAAACATCAGGTGTTTCATGAGCGTTCAAAACATGTTGATGTGAAGATGCATTTTGTCAGGGAGGTTGTTGCTACTGGAAAGGTTAAGGTTGAAAAGTTGATACTTTGGAAAATCCAGCTGATATGTTGACTAAACCAGTTCCGTAAGCAAGTTTGGTTGTGCCTGAATAGGATCAGACTGAAGGAGGTATAACGATAGAGAAGGAAGTTTACTATGATGGAAGGAATGTACAGCCAAGGTGGAGAATGTTGACAATTGGCTGGAATTCTGTTCTGTTCAAGCTCTGTTCAAGGTTTGCGTCAGATGTGCTGAGCAAGAGATCAGATATGCTGAAGCAAGAGAGTGTGATGAAGAGTGACGTGGATATTTGGAGCGTGTGGCGTTTGGATAAGTATTATTATTGCTGACGTGGTGCTGACGTGTCAGTTTAATGAAGGAGTATTTAAACCAAGGCAGGCGCGCGCTACATAAGAGGAATCAATTCAATTCGTCTTCGCAATCGTCTTCGTTCTCAAAATCGCGTTCTTCAATCTGCGTCCGAGAAATCAATCAAAGGCTGTGTGCTGTAGTCGCGGGAAGCTTCGATAGTGTTAGGTATTGAAGTAGTCGAGTAGCTGGTAGTCTGAGAAGAGAGGTTTGGTCGGAGATTGGTTCGAATCAAGAAATTGATTAGATAGGAAGCTTGGGCTTGATCGGTGTAATTGTAAACTTTTCATCATTAGTGAACTTCTTTCTTGCTGGATTAGTCTGGTTGACTGAGTTTCAACCAGGATACCAGGGTAAATCGATTGTTCATTAGTTAGGGTTCTTGAAGTTCTTGATCTGAGATTTAGTTAGGGTTCAACTGAGACAGTCTGCTTAAGCGGATCCTTGTACGGGACACTCACAGTAGCAATAAAAACAAACGAAGAGCGTATACTAATACGATGAGAAGTTACGGTTCAAGATAATTATTGCAACTCATTGTTTATCATTAATATAAATCATATAATTTCACATTTATCATAACTCAGACATATTCCGACAAGAGTCACATGCACTTTTGCTCTAATATTATTCTAACATGCGGAAACATGTATAGAACTTTTATCGCAAAATAACATTACGATCCAAACAATTTAAATTAGCGCGTCGCAAAATAACATTACGATCCAAACAATTTAAATTAGTGCGTAAGTATGAATGCTTAAATCCTTTATATTTTATGTAGTCTTACCTCAAAGAATTAGCTACTTAACTATCAATCCTAAATGTACTCATCATATCAATCCCAGCAAAGAGTATGTACTCTAACAACTTCAAATCATGAAATACAAGAAGAAATAAATGCAACACATAGAAACCGATATTACGTGTATATGCGTCGTTGTATGCGTCAAATCTAATTAATTCGCGTGTGACTTAGGCAAGTAGATGTCGAATCCATATGGAAGTGTATACATGAATTCACTCTCAAGTAGCAGTTAGTCAAGCAACCAGTGAAAAATGGTGGGTTGTTATTGGTTTTAGTAATCAGGGTTGCATTTAAATGCAAGTAAGGGCTTGAAGGTCTTCGGTCTATGATGTTAGCAAAGCTTAACACAATTTCTTGCAGCTAATATTTACCACAGACCCACTAAGAATTCAATCACATTCTTATAGCTTATGCGCACTCCGATAAAGGTAGCATATAATAATTGCTTTTAAAGTAGTCCAGAAACCCACCGTGTGGGAGTTGTGCTTGTCAGACAGATTAAGTATCAAGCGAATGAAACTAATCGGTCAAGAGCTAGCGCACCATTATTTGGCTTCCTTATTTGAATTACAATAAAGCTTCATCAAATATTACTATAGAGATTAAAACGTTATGTTGAATTCGCCGATATAAGTCCCTTCAACCTACACAAGTTAAATCCCTGACCTAATATGTTTCAAACCAAATACCCTGACAGAGGTCGATTCAATCCAATCAATTAGACAGTTACACACAAGAATCAATGAAAAAATAATGATTTGATAATTAAACACAAGGTCTCAAATAGTTCGTTACAAGTTGATGCGCTGAGATGTAGCTATTAGATTAGCTAGACATAACAATCTAAAACTCAATTGGAGTAGTAATGGAATCAAAAGAAAGAAGACTTTTGATGATTCGGTGTTGGAAGTCCAGCGTCTTCGCTGCTGAAAAATCATTTTCGGATACATGGAAGAAGCGTCAAGCGGTTAGGGCTGCGCCTCTCTAGTAGCTGGCAAAAAACTCTTAGTAATTCGACAGCTCCGTGTGCAAAAACCTTCATGACAGTAAACGGCCCGGTCCACCTGCTACGCAATTTACCTGGCATGATCTTTAAACGGGATGAGAATAATAAGACTTTATCACCAACGTTGAAAGAACGACGCAGAATAAACTTATCGTGATATAGTTTTGTGCGCAATTTGTAATTGCGCGTGCTGCCACATGCGTCTGCGCGCAGTTCTTCAAGCTCGTTCAAATCCAACTTTCTTTCACGCCCGGCACTATCTAGGTCGAGATTGCATGTTCTCAATGCCTAGTAGGCCGTGTTAATTCGACTAGAGGATGACATGCCTTCCCATAAACCAGCTGGAACGGAGAGGTACCAATCGGTGTTTTAAAAGCTGTCCGATATGCCCATAGTGCGTCATCCAAACGAAGGCTCAAGTCTTTACGCGTAGGCTTCACCATCTTTTCAAGTATCCGCTTGATTTCTCTGTTGGAGATCTCAGCCTGGCCGTTCGTTTGTGGGTGGTACGCCGTGGATGTTTTATGTAAGATCTCGTAATGTTTGAGTACCTATGCTCCGTCCTGTTACAAAAATGAGTTCCCTGGTCACTGATCAGTGCCTTGGGTACACCATAACGACATAAAACGTTAGTGTGTAAAAAATCAGTAACAATTTTCGCATCATCTGTCCTTGTAGCCTTTGCCTCAACCCATTTGGATACATAATCTATGGCCACAAGGATATACTCAAACCCAAATAAAGGAGGGAACGGACCCATGATGTCTATTCCCCATAAATCGAATACCTCGTCCACCATGATGGGCATCTGAGGCATTGACGAGCACGTCGTTGAGTGCTGCAAATTTGTCCTGACTCTCCTACTAGTACAGTATTGGTAAGCTGGGGTCGAATTCAAAGGGAACGGTGAGAAGTAATCTTTTATCTATAAACTAAGGTTGGGGTTGTATGAGTTAAACAAGTAAAAGAAAGAAAAGAGAAGCGTGAGTATAATACTGGCGCACAGAACAAATACAAGTGTAGAATATAAATAAGAGATGAGCTCTGCTTAGACTTATCACTATGAACTTCTACGTTTATCACTGGTTTTTATAAGGATCAATGACCGATTGTTCACGCAAGTTAAGGTCCGGTAAAGGCCGGCTTAATAACTTACATATATATTCCTGTAAAGGTATATATGATATTACTACCCAACCTAGTCTAATTAACCACGAATCCGGTAAAGGTAGTGATTAACTATTCTAGTGCTACTCCTATCATTCATTGTAACGTACCTCTGATAGTTTAACGTTAGATAATAGAATCTATAATTAGGTCTGCGGGTAAAGGCTTCGCCTAACTATCTAAATTAGTTATCATGCAAGTTTGCTCGGAGTAATAATACTAAACAGGTCATGCATTAAGAATAAAACCTCACAACATATAATTCATAGATTAAAGTCTAAACTGAATTCAGAAAGTTAACTAGACATGCTGCACATATTCATCTCAAAATTCATATGAAAACAACAAGTAGAAATTCAATAGCCTGGTGCGGGCGTCGTGAGTGCGCGTCTCAGTCTTGCGCCGGCAGATTTCTGATCTGCCCCTCTAATCCGCTCTAAGCTTCCTTTTCTACGCAAATATGTACATGTCTGGAGTTCCTAGGTAGCTGCATATTTATACTCTTCCTTCTAGGGTTTCCACGAATAATTAGGCAAGAGAATAATTCCTTATCACTAAAAATCAGCTTTGGAAATATCTTTATCTCTAAATTCCAGACTTGGAAATATTCTTTGCGCGTGATGACGTCATCGGTCCGGATATTTCGCTGATTGCTGACGTCATCGCTCTGCTCTGCGCGACCCATACTAGCGCGCCACACTGCTCGCGCGCTCGTTGGTCTTTGGCTCTTATCAACTTTGTTGACTTTTGTTCCGAGATTTAGCCTTCTTGTTGCACTTTTGTTCTAACTCTTTCAATTAACCTGAGATACAAAACTACACCAAAAGTGTAATCTTATACTAAATATTTTAGAATCTAAGCAGTGTAAAGGACCTAAAACAGCATTCACAAGTGCTCTATCAGGCATCTCGTTGCGCGCGGATATGTTGCTCGCACGCTGGCATCTATCACAGCTCTTACAATGTGCATAAGAATCCCTAAACAAATGTGGCCAATAGAATCCAGAATCTAAGATTTTCCTTCTAATTCGTTTAGAGTCAAAGTGTCCACCACATGCATGTTCATGGCAAAAAGCAAGGACCGATTCTGTTTCATGGTCTGGTATGCAACTTCTAAGTATCTGGTCGGGACCAGTGACCAGGTAGTTCACAATGTGAGCATACCACGGTACCTTACCTTGATCCTCCTCTTTTATTAAATGACTCAAGTGGTCTGCTATTGTGTTGTCCGATCCCTTCTTGTCCTTGATTTCGATGTCAAATTCCGACAAAAGTAACAACCAACGCATCAATCTTGGTTTAGTTTCCTTCTTTGACATCAAATACCTCAGCGCCGCGTGATCTGTGAAGATAATGACTTTGGCTCCTAATATGTATGCACGGAATTTCTCGGGGGCAAACACAATGGTTAAAAGCTCCTTCTCGGTGATGGTGTAATTCTGCTGCGCTGGGTCTAATGTGCGCGATGCATAATAGATCACGTGTGGCTTCTTGTCTTTACACTGACCAAGTATTGCGCCAATAGCGTAGTCGCTCGCGTCGCACATTAGTTTGAAAGGCAGGTTCCCGTCTGGCGTCTGCATTACTAGCGCGCTAGTTAGTGCGCGTTTTAGCGCATCAAACGCTGCCCCGACAAGCATCTCTGAAATCAAAAACCACATCTTTCTGCAGGAGGTTAGACAAAGGTGTCGATATTTTAGAGAAGTCCTTGATGAAACGTCTATAAAATCCAGCATGCCCTAAGAAAGATTTTATTTCTCTAATATTAGTAGGGTACGGAAAACTAGCTATCAGGTCAATCTTTGCTTTGTCTACCTTTAACCCTTCCCTTGAGACAATATGCCCGAGTACCACTCCATGTGTGAGCATGAAGTGACACTTTTCATAATTAAGCACTAGAATCTTAGACATGCAACGTTCCGACACTATCTAAATTATCTAAATATGCATCAAACGTATTGGCATGCACTATAAAATCATCCCTAAACACTTCAATGCATGATCCCAACATGTCCAAAAATATACTCATTACTAACCTTTGGAACGTACTTGGTGCGTTACATAATCCAAATGACATGCGCCGAAAAGCGAACGTCCCGACGGGCATGCGAACGTTGTCTTTTCTTGGTCCTCCGCTGCTATGGAAATTTGATTGTACCCTGAGAATCCATCCAAGAAGCAGTAATGGGGTTTACGTGCCAATCAGTCAAGCATCTGATCTTTGAACGACAAGGGGAAGTGGTCTTTGCGCGTCACTGCATTCAGCTTCCGATAGTCTATGCACATGCGCCATCCCGTCTGTATTCTCTTTGGCACCAGTTCTCCTGCTGCGTTTTCCTCTATCGTGATCCCACCTTTCTGTGGGACAACATGGATCGGACTACCCACTTACTATCGGAGATTGGATAAATGATTCCAGCGTCGAGCAGCTTAATGATCTCCTTTTGCACAACTTCCATCATGATGGGGTTAAGTCTGTACTGAGCATCTCTGCACAGTTTAGCTCCGTCTTCTAACAGGATTTGATGCATGCATACGTCCGGGCTAATTCTGTGCAAGTCATCCAGCGTCCATCTGATCGCGCGCCTGTTCTTGCGCAAGACTTCCACCAGGCGCGTTCCAGCTCAGGTTCCAGCTAGTTCTTTATAATTACTGGCTTGGTCTCATTATCATCCAAAAACACATACTTCAGGTGCTCCGAAAGTTGTTTAAGTGTGATCTTTGGTTCCCGTACGTCATGAGAGACAGCCATGTTAGCCATACATAATTCAGTACTAGAATTAGAACACCTTGTATGTTCTGCTCCTTGTGAACTGCTAGCGTTATCGACAGGCTCTTCAGCTGATTCTCCACACGCGTCTAACAGCATGCGAGTTTGGTTGATAGGGTTCCTCATATGGGTATTGCATGCCTTTGAAGATATTAAAGTGGATGACCTCACCATCAACCTCCATTGATAGGGTTCCTTTCCATACGTCAATCCTTGTTCGCGCGATCATCAGGAATGGTCGGCAAAGCAACACTTGCGCACTGTCAGCGGAGACGTTTCCTTCCATCTCTAATACGTAAAAATCTGCTGGGAAGACCAATTTCCCCCACTCTGACTAATACGTCTTCAACCATGCCCACCGGTTGCTTGCATGATCTATCCGCTAGTGGTCCAAGGCGCAGAGATGTATACAAAAAATGTGGTAGTACGTTTATGGATGCACTGATAGAGCACTTTTGTATGCTGTTTTAAGTCCTTTACACTGCTTAGATTCTAACATATTTTAGTATAAGATTACGCTTTTGGTGTAGTTTTGTATCTCAGGTTTAAAAGAAGAGTTAGAACAAAATTACAACAAGAAGGCTGAATCACGGAGCAAAAGCCAGCAGTATGGCGCGCGAGCGTGGGTCGCGCACAGCAGAGCAAAACGATGACGTCAGCAAACAGCGAAGTATCTGGAGCGATGACGTCATCACGCGCAAGGAATATTTCTAAGTTTGGTTTTTGGAGATAAAATATTCCCAAAGCTGATTTTTAGAGATAAAGATGATTTCCTACAGATGCCTATCATGGTCGGCGAGGTATTTGATTTTTGGGGAATAGATTTCATGGGTCCTTTTCCTCCCTAATTCGGTTTTGAGTACATTCTTGTAGTTGTAGATTATGTATCTAAGTGGGTTGAGGCCAAAGCTACCAGAAAAGATGACGCTAAAACCGTTAATGATTTTTTGCGCACTAACATTTTTTGCCGTTATGGTGTACCCAAGGCACTGAGCAGTGACCAAGGAACTCACTTTTGTAACAGGATGGTGGCGAAGGCCAAACATAGAATGTCTACGGCTTATCATTCACAAATAAACGGCCAAGCCGAGATCTCCAACAGAGAGATCAAGCGTATACTTGAAAAGATGGTTAAGCCAACACGCAAGGACTGGAGCCTCCATTTAGATGGCGCGTTATGGGCATATAGGACAGCCTTCAAGATACCAATTGGCACCTCCCCTTTCAGACAGGTCTCCGGTGGAAATAGAGCACAAGGCTTACTGGGCATTACGTACATGCAACTTGGATCAGGATAGTGCAGGGCGTGAACGGATGTTGGACTTGAACGAGCTTGATGAGTTGCGCGCAGACGCATATGACAGCATGCGCGACTATAAATTGCGCACCAAACTATATCACGATAAGTTTATTCTTCGTCGTTCTTTCAACATTGGTGATAAAGTTTTGTTATTCTCCTCTCGTTTGAAGATCATGCCAGGAAAATTAAGAAGTTGATGGACCGGACCGTTCACCATCACAAAGATCTTTGCTCACGGTACCGTTGAACTCGAAGATGAGAATGATCATCATCGCTTCAAGGTGAACGGCCAGCGTATAAAGCAGTATCTTTCTGGCCCAATTCCACCAGCACAAGAGTACGATCTTCTGACACCAGGAGAGCAAGAGGGACCTGTCCCAGACCCAGCAGACACGCGCACCGCAACCCGCACGCGCAAGAAGTCGCGCAACAGGACCTGCGCATTGACTCAATCGAACATTAAAGAAATACCACGGCATTGACCAAACAAGGTACTGTCGAGCCAGCGACGTTAAACCACGGCACTTCCGGGAGGTAACCCGTCATTACTATTGCCTTCTTTACTACTTGTGCATAACGTGAGGACACGTTTTTGTTAAAGTGTGGGGGGGGTAGTAGTACATTTATCTTAGGAGTAGTTTAGGTTAAATTTTTTGTTTAGGATAAATTTTTCGTTTTTTTTAGTTTAGATAAACTGAATGTGACATCTCATAAGGTAATTGCGCGCGAGTTACACTGGCGTGCGCAACATGTGTGCGTTACTCGCACACCTGTGGTAATTTGTGCTTATATGACATATTCTGAATTTTTGTTAATTTTTTCGAATTTTGTGTATCTCTTGAGTGGAATAAAGAGGGATGTGGAGTTGATAGAAACGTCCTAGAGAAGCAGTCGATCGGACGATTCTTGAGGAGCGGTTGTATGGTTATGAGTATTCGTGGAGGTTGGTACTTCGCGGTCAAAGGAATAAGAGCAAGCTCAGTCACGCAGATGCCGAAGGCGAAACCCTAATGGCGTGACGAGACGGGAAAACAGACCGTCTTCGCTGAAGTTAGTCGCTCAAGAAGGGGCGCACGGTTGCAAACTCGTGGCTTGACTTGCGCGCGACTGGACAGACGCGAGAGCAGGGCGTGGTTCCATAGCTGCTATCCGAAGGCCATGATTGGAAGCCGTTCTAGGGAAGAATTAATAACCGGACCAGAAAGTATTCAGTTCAAAGTTAAAGCTCAAAAGACCGAAACAATGAAAAGAAGAAATCGTGCAACAAAGTATGTAACAATCTGTCCTAGAACAAAAGTGGAGCGTCAAAGACGAAAAGCTCAGAAACCGTAAGACGCGTATCAATAACGTATCAGAGAAAGCGAATACGAATAACTAGGCAACTGCAAATCAAGAAGAATTCGGTGACCGGTGCTTAAAAAGGACTATCTCCCAATCATCTGAATTGGTATGCATTCACGAGAGAGGTAAAGCAAATTTGAAATAGTTACTTAAATTAGTTTTGTGTTGTATAGTCACAGTTGCGCAGGTTGTGAGGGTGGCGCAGACGTGTGGCGCAGTAAGTCCAACATTCACGCGTACATTACACACGAGGTAAGGAAGCCGGATTGTTCAGGGACGAACAAGAGTAAGTGTGGGGGATTTGATAGAGCACTTTTGTATGCTGTTTTAAGTCCTTTACACTGCTTAGATTCTAACATATTTTAGTATAAGATTACGCTTTTGGTGTAGTTTTGTATCTCAGGTTTAAAAGAAGAGTTAGAACAAAATTACAACAAGAAGGCTGAATCTCGGAGCAAAAGACAACAACGTGACAACAAGAGCAAAAGACCACTAGCGCACGAGCAGTATGGCGCGCACAGCAGAGCAAACGATGACGTCAACAAACATCGAAGTATCCGGAGCGATGGCGTCATCACGCGCAAGGAATATTTCTAAGTTCGGTTTTTGGAGATCAAATATTCCCAAAGCTGATTTTTAAAGATAAAGATAATTTCCTACAGATATTCTTCCCTAAATATTCGTGGAAACCCTAGGAGGCAAGATTATAAATACAAAGCTTCATGGAAATCACACAGAGGCGCACAGAAGGGACCAAACAGCTCAGAGCAGAATTCAGACTTAGCCGTGCGCGCAAGCTGCCGACGCGTCACTCAGATTTGTTTTGTCATTATAGTTGTTCAATATTTATGTTTGAGATGTATACATTCAGTATGAGTAGCTAACTTACTGAATTCGGTTTGGATTTAGATCTATGAATAACATGTTTTGAGGTTTTGTTCTTAATTGCATGATAAGTTTAGTATTATTATTCCGAGCTCAATTGCATGATAATTAGGTTAAAAAATTAAGCGAAGCCTTGCACCGCAGACTTAGTTGTAAAATCTGTTATCTATAGTTAAACTATCAGAAGTACGTGACTGTGAATGATAGGAGTGACACTAGAATAGTCGATAGCTACCTTGACCGGATTCATGGTTGACTAGACTAGAATTGAATAATAATATCATACGGACCTTGACCGGAATGTATGTGTAGGTTATTAAGCTATGACAGGACCTTAACCGGCGTGAACTTTATATCATGTATCTTTAGTAACCCAATGATAAACATGGAAATTCAATAGTGAAGAATCTGAATCGAACTCATCTCTTGCATATCTATTTACTTCTTGCGTGACTGCTTTCTGATTGTGCGCCAGTTTCACTTGCGCGACAGTTTTCTTTCTTTTTCTTATTCACTCACAAACCCCAATTTTAGTTGTAGATCGAAAGTTAACTTCTCACCGTTCCCTGTGGATTCGACCACAGCTTACCAATACTATACTAGTAGGAGAGTGGGGATAAATTTGCAGCACTCAACGACGTGCTCGTCATGCACCTAAGTCTACCATGCAATTGTCTACTACATAGTTACCGATCGTACATGGTATAGTGAACGTACTTGGGTCTCGGCATTTAGGTGGTACCTTATGTTGCACGATTGCCGAGGCATTGGCATTGAGCTGCACTTGTTCTCTCTGTCGTCCCTTCCTTCTTTTGTTTGTGCACAGATCCTTGAGGAACTTCGCTTATCGAGGAATTTGTCTCAATGCATCTATAAGTGGAATGTTGATTTCCACCTTACTGAACAAGTCATATAACTCCTGATCTAGCTCAATTTTCTTAGGCTTCGTGCCTTGTGTAGGAAAAGGAAGTGGTATGTTGCTACTAGATTGATCCTCCTTCCTTGCCGCAACATGTGCATCGAGGTCTGGCGCTGACTCTGGGAGTTGCGCGTTTGCGCTTTTCCTTGCACGAGTTACCACAAGCGCGCCAGATGTCTCTCTGCCAGATCTGAGCAACACCGCATTGGCACCATTCTGTAAATTAGCTTTAGCTGCTTTTCTATTTAGCGCGAGCTCGGTCACCTTAGCAGAGATTTGTGTTAACTGATTTTCAATTAGAGTGAAGCGCTTCTCGTTTTGCTCTTCATTCTTCCGCACGGTCTCTACCAACTGATCCACTATATCTTCTATTGACCTTCACGAATGCTGAGTATTCTGCGCTGGCCCTTCAGCGCGTCTGTACGGCGAGTTATAGGAAGCAGCTGGCACGTAAGGTCGCGCGCCAGTAGGAGCATTGGGTTGCGCGCGCCAGTCAGCGCGCGGTCTTTGGAAATTCTGATCAGCTTTCCAACTGAACCCGTTCTCAGCTAACCCAAACTTAGGCTGTCCTTGCCTAGTTTGTCCATTGTTCCACCCTCCAATAGCAATTCACATCAGCTTGTTCATCGAAGAGAGTGGGACATGCGTCGATCTGATGTTCTGTTGCGTGACGGAACTCACAAGGTCTGATATCGGCGCTCTGCTTCATCATCAATCTTTGCGACATATCCTTCAGTTCTTTTATTTCTCCCGTGATATCTTCTTGATGCAAAGATCGCGCGGTTGTTCTCCAATGACACTTGATATCTGACTTGGTCCGCGGTGTCGTCTATCAGTTTCCATACATCCTCCGGATACATATTTCTCACATTGCGTCCTGCGCAAGCATTCAACAACCTGAGTTCCCTCTCAGTAGTCCGTTGAGGAAATTCTTGATAAGCACATGTTGGGGAAGTCCGTGATTGTAGGAGTTTGCTTCAAGCTCCTTGAACCGCTCATAGTACTCTAATAGAGACTCCCCATGCAGCTGCATAGGCGCGGCTAGCTCTATTCTGAGTAATGACACCTTAGCCGCAGGATAGAATTTGTCTAGAAATCTTTCCTGCAACTCGGGCCACGTCCTTATAGAACCGGGTGCTAGCCCCATCAGCCACTGTCTAGCTGAGTCACACAATGAGAATGGGAAAGCTCTCAACTTCAGCAACTCTAGATCTTCATTCTCATTCCTCATGTGTGGCCGCAAACTCTAGATCTTCACCGGATTTTCACTAGCCATACCATGGAACTTTGGTATGTAGTGAACAAGCTGGGTCCTTAACTCGAAATGACCATCCAGAGGTAGCACGATGCACCAGGATCGATTGACTGCTTGAGAGCAGACATCTCCTTGATGGTGCGTCGCGCCACCATTTGCGCAGGTACGCACGCGACTTGTGGTTGCGCGCGTACATCCAAATTGTTCTGAAGCTGACCATCATTTCTCTGTGCTTCAACAGCCATTTTGAACTCTAGATCTCGCTGTACTTTTCTTCTGATCACGTATAATTCAGCAGGGTGTAGTCAAGCAAAAATGTTATCGACATTTTGCACCGGCGCGTCTGGGGTTTCTATTATTCTGCCGATCACACTATTCTCATCAATAGCTTCCATGCACGGACAAAAACAACAGCGAGATTAAACGTAACTTATTTGTTTGGATTTTTATATAAGAGAACAGAAAGTAAATAACAAAATAAATAACAAAAAGAAAAGAAAACTTCTCTTGAGGCGTTTTTCGGCAACGACGCAAAAATAAAAAGGCACATCGTTGAGTGCTGCAAATTTATCCCTCTCTCCTCTTTAGTATAGTCTAGGCAAGCAGGGGTTGAATCCACAGGGAACGGTGAGAAGTCGTCTTTTATCTACAAACTAAAACTGGGGTTTGTGAGTTAAGCGAGTAAAAGAAAGAAAACAGTTGCGCAAGTAGTACTGGCGCGCGATCAGAAAGCTGTTATAAAGATGTTAACTAAAACTAAGATGAGCTCGGTTCAGATTCATCACTACAAATTTTATGTTCATCATTGGTCACTACAGATATATGATATACTGTTCACGTAAGTTAAGGTCCGGTCAAGGCTTAATAACCTACCTATACATTTCGATCAAAGTCTGTATGATATTATTACCCGGTCTAGTCTAATTAACCACGAATCTGGTCAAAGTAGTGATTAACTATTCGAGATAGTTTAACCATAGATAATAGATTCTATACTAAGTCTGTTGTGCAAGGCTTTGCTTAATTATCTAACCTAATTATCATGCAATTGAGCTTAGAGTAATAATACTAAACTTATCATGCAATTAAGTACAAAACCTCAAAACATGTTATTTCATAGATTTGAATCCAAACCGAATTCAATAAGTTAGCTAGACATACCGAACGTATACATCTCAAGAGTTAAAGTTGAACAACTAAAATAACACAACAAATCTGATTGACGCATCGTCATACTCGCGTCGGAAGCTTGCGCGCACAGATCTCTCTTTTCCGGCTTGGGCGGCTCTGTTGTGATTTCCTTTAAGCTTTTAATTTATAGTCTTGCCTTTTATGGTTTCCATGAGATAGTAGGCAAGAAAATATATTGGAAATCATCTTTATCTCTAAAAATCAGTCTTGAAAATATCTTTATCTCCAAAATCCAGACTTAGAAATATTCTTTGCGCGTGATGACGTCATCGCTCCGGATTTGTCGCTGGTTGCTTACGTCATCGCTTCCTCTGCTCTGCGCGACTCAATACTCGCGCGTGACACTTCTCGCGCGCTCGTTGGTTTTGCGCTCTTGTCAACTTTGTTGTCCTTTGTTTCGAGATTCGGCCTTCTTGTTGCACTTTTGTTCTAACACTTTTCAACAAACCTGAGATACAAACTACACCAAAAGCGTAATCTTATACTAAATATGTTAGAAATCTAAGCAGTGTAAAGGACCTAAAACAGCATACAAATGTGCCTTATCAAGGGCTTACAATCAGCACATTGCTCTGAATGGTCATCAGGGGGTGATCCCAACACAGTTTCACATTCATTCCGACCTAAAACATCTCTTATATGGTATCTTGCAAAACCTGAAATCCCTTGAGAACCATTTTGTTCATTATCCATTGTATACTTAAACGGTTGAAGTGATGATTTGGTTAAGATGGGGTGCGAGTTTTAAGTAAGGATTGAAAGTTGGTTGAGAAAGTATAACGGTTGAAAATGGGTTGAAATGAAAAAAGGGACGGGTGGGCATAAGTTCACAATTTGGTGGATGGGTTGAAATGAAAAAAGGGACGGGATGGGATGAAATGAAAAAAATAGCGAAGCTAAGAACTTGAGAAGATGGACAATGGTGAAAATGGTGGCATTGATTAATGAGAGAGAATGTGAAAGGAGGGAATGATGAAAATGGTAGCATTGAATGCACTTACAATCAAACCATTAAATGCAACTAACATACTTAAAAACTAACTATACCTAATTTGCCCCTTAGTTGTGTGAGGAATGAGAGAGTAAGTGGGACATGTGGCATATCCTCAATCATCCATCTTGATTCATCCAAGGGTTGATAATCGGACTAATGGATCCACCAATTTGGATGGATCCACCAGAGTATTTCCCTATATATATATATAGAAATGCTCCAGTGGATCCACCCAAAATGGTGGATCCATGAGTCCTAACCTCATCCCTTGGATGGATCAAGATGGATGGAAGAGATTGTGCCACGTGCCCCTCTCAATCTCACTCCTCTCACACAACTAAGGGCAAATTAGGCATTGTTAGGTTCTAACTATGTTAGTTGTATTTATTGTATTGATGGTAAGTTTCATACATGCATTAAATGTTTTTACTCACCCTCTCTCACATCTTCTCTCTCCTTAATAATTTCCCTCCCAATGCCACCATTTTCACCATTTTCATCATCTCAAGTTCTGATTTTTTATCATTTCACCATTTGTGAATTTACACATTCACCCGGCCTTTTTTCATTTCAACCCATTTTTAACCATTGTACTTCTCAACCCATTTTCAACCCCTACTTAAAACTCGTACCCCTTCTCAACCAAATCATCACCTTCAACCATTATACTACTCATCCATTTTAAACATACAATGGATAATGAAGAAAATGGTTCTAAAGGAATTTCAGGTTTTGCAAGGTACCATACGAGAGATGGGTTGTCCGCAAATCATGGTTTGAGTCGGAATGAATGTGAAACTATGTTGGGATCACCCCCAGAGCAATGTGGTGATTGTAAGCCCTGCTGAATGAAATTCAGTTGTTTGTCATTGCATTTCATTGTTGCACTTCACATGTGCATTTCTATCTTGCATTTTGTAGTTGCATTTTACATTTGCATTAAGAATACACTTGCGCCCCTTGTTTGTTGTATTACTTTTTTTAACAAAATTAATATGCTTCAGTATCATTTACCTTCTTTTGTGTTGTGTTGCCAGTTTGTAATTTTTGAAATACATCTATGTAGAAAGAAACACTTTCTTAATAGATGGGTGAGAAGTAAATATGGTTGGAGTCTAGTGTGACTACGTTCAAGAGCTCAACAAAGAGTCTAGAGATACATGATTGGAGATCAAAATACGTATGAAAATTGTTGGGAACGATATATGTAAGAAAGACAAGATGTTGTCCTTGGTGAAAGAAATACGCTCAACATTTTGATGAATATAATTTTGATAAATGAACTATTTGATGAAAACATTGTAATTTCCCCGTAAGTCGTATAAAATGCAAATCAGAAATGCAAAACCAAAATGCAAACACACAATATCATGATCAAATGGCAGAACATAATGCATAAGCTTAATACATTATACTAGAATTCAATTAGAAGACCCAAGTTCCAAGTTGTAGATTCCATAAATAGGGCATAACATATTACATTATGAGAATGAATATTGAAAAACGAGTTCATCAATTGCGTCCTAAAAGCATAATCAAGATACCATTACATAATCAGTTGTCTCCAAAAACCATAATCAGAGTTCCTTCCTCCTTGTTTATTCCGCTCTTCTCTTTGATAGGTTTGTTAACATGCGGACTTGGAGCAATGGTCAATCTTGCACCTGCTTCTTCTAGGCACCGCTGGCTCTGGCGCTACCACCTCTGGCGCAGGTCTTGCGTTCTCTAACCCGGTACCATCCCCACGAATCTTGATTCCTTTATATAAGCGCATCTTCTGGCGCGTCAAAATCTCTGCCCGAACTATGGTGTGCTCGTCTTTCCAGGGCTCCATGTGCAATCCACGCAGGAAGTGCGTGATCAGTCCTGCGCACAGGAGCGGACCCTTCATGCTCACAGCTTCCCAACAGCTGGTGAGCAGGCGCGTGTAGCGAATCTTCTTCCCGTAGTAGAGACCCTTGAGGATCTCCATGTCCATCAGTCCCGAGCGCTGTGATCCATTGTAGCGCCCGAGTATGGAATGAGGTATTAGCCTCTGAAAATAAAAGATCTTCGGGTCCAAGAGCTCAGTTCCCAGACTCCTACCACCAGCATATGGCTTGCTGCCGTCCGTTCAATCCTCCTAGGCCTCTTGGTCGGAGTGCTCATCCACCATCACAATGAGAATGGGAATGCTCTTAACTTCAGCAACTCTGGATCCTCGTTCCCATTCCTCATGTTCTCACATATAGCCGCAAACTCTCTGACATGCTTCACCGGATTCTCACTAGCCATACCATCAAACTTTGGTATGTAGTGAACAAGCTGGGTCCTTAACTAAAAATGACCATCCGGGGGCAGCACGATGCACCACGGTTGATTTACCGGTTGAGGAGCAGACCTCTCCTTGATGGTTGCGCAGGTACGCGCGCGACTTGTGGTGGCGCACGTACATCCATATTGTTTTGTAGCTGGTTGTCGTTTCTCGGTAATTCAGCATCCATCCCGAACTCTAACTCTCTGCGTACTTCTCTTTTGATTGCTTCGAGTTCAGCAGGGTGTTGGCGAGCAAAGATGTTCTCGGCATTGCGCACTGGCGCGTCTGGAGTCTCTACTCTTCTGCCGATTACACTATTCTCACCACTTACTTCCATACAAAGACAAAAACAACAACCTCAAAACATGTAATTCATAGATCTGAATCCAAACCGAATTCAGTAAGTTAGCTACACATACTGAATGTATACATCTCAAGAATAAATATTAAACAACTAAAGTAACAAAACAAATCTGAGTGACGCGTAGTCTGGCTCGCGTCGGCAGCTCGCGCGCATAGCTCCCGCAGCTAGGTCTGCTTCTCTATTCCCGCAGCTATTTGCCTCTGTATCGCATATATGTACATGTCTGAATTTCCTGGTAGCTGAGTATTTATACTCTTGCCTTCTAGGGTTTCCACGAATATTTAGGGAAGAGAATATATCCTTATCTCTAAAAATCAGCTTTGGAAATATCTTTATCCCTAAATTCCAGACTTAGAAATATTCTTTGCGCGTGATGACGTCATCGCTCCGGATATTTCACTGATTGCTGATGTCATCGGTTTGCTCTGCTGTGCGCGACCCACACTCGCGCGCCACATTGCTCGCGCGCTCGTTGTCTTGTGGCCCTTTTTGTCACTTTGTTGTCTTTTGTCCGAGATTCAGCCTTCTTATTGCACTTTTGTTCTAACTCTTTCAATCAACCTGAGATACAAAACTACACCAAAAGCGTAATCTTATACTGAATATGTTAGAATCTAAGCAGTGTTAGGGACCTAAAACAGCATACAAAAGTGCTCTATCATGCACCTAGTACTTTCACGAGGTTAATGAACCATGTTTTGAGAGCATACATTGGTAGATTTGTTGCTGTTTATTTTGATGACATATTGATATACAACAAGTCTACGGAGGAAAATATTTGTCATATCAAACAAGTTCTTGATGTTCTAAGGAAAGATTATTGATAGAGCACTTTTGTATGCCGTTTTAGGTCTTTTACACTGCTTAGATTCTAACATATTTAGTATAAGATTACGCTTTTGGTGTAGTTTTGTATCTCAGGTTTATCAGAAGAGTTAGAACAAAAGTGCAACAAGAAGGCTGAATCTCGAACAAAACAACAATGTTGACAAGAGCCAAAAGACCAACGAGCGCACGAGAGGTGTAGCACGCGAGTATGAGTCGCGCAGAGCAGAGCAAAATGATGACGTTAGCAATCAACGACAAATCCAGAGCGATGACGTCATCACGCGCAAAGAATATTTCTAAGTTTGGATTTTGGAGATAAAGATATATCCAAGTCTGATTTTTAGAGATAAAGATGATTTCCAACATATTTTCTTGCCTAATTATTCGTGGAAACCCTAGAAAGCAAGAGTATAAATAAAAAGCATGAAGGAAATCACAGAAAAGCGTAGAGAGAGAGGCGGCTTAGAACGGAATTTAGACCTAGCTGCAAGAGCTGTGCGCGCAAGCTGCCGACGCGAGCCAGACGACGCGTCAATTAGATTTGTTGTGTTATTCTAGTTGTTCAATATTAATTCTTGAGATGTATACATTCAGTATGTCTAGCTAACTTACTGAATTCGGTTTGGATTCAGATCTATGAATGACATGTTTTGAGGTTTTGTTCTTAATTGCATGATAAGTTTAGTATTATTATTCCAAGCTCAATTGCATGATAATTAGGTTAGATAATTAAGCGATGCCTTGCATCGCAGGCTTAGTTATAGAATCTGTTATCTATAGTTAAACTATCAAAAGTACGTGACTGTGAATGATAGGAGTAACACTAGAATAGTTAATCACTACCTTGACCGGATTCGTGGTTAATTAGACTAGACCGAGAAATAATATCATACGGACTTTGACCGGAATGTATGTGTAGGTTATTTAGCTTTGACCGGACCTTAACCTACGTGAACATTATATCATGTATCTTTAGTGACCGATGATAAACATAGAATTGATAGTGAAGAATCTGAACCGAGCTCATCTCTATTTTTATTGACATCTATTACATCTGCCTTCTGATCATGCGCCAGTACTACTTGCGCAACTATTTTCTTTCTTCTACTTGCTCATACTTACAAAACCCCAGTTTTAGTTGTAGATTGAAGACGACTTCTCACCGTTCCCTGTGGATTCGACCCCTGCTTGCCAAGACTATACTAAGGAGGAGAGGGATAAATTTGCAGCACTCAACGACGTGCTCGTCAATTATATGCTAACATGAAAAAGTGCTCATTTTCAACAAACAAGGATGTTTTTCTTGGTTATGTAGTTTCAGGACAAGGGATTGAAGTTGATGAATCAAAAGTGGATGCAATCAAGAATTGGCCAACTCCTGTTAATGCAGGTTAGGTGCAAAGTTTTCATGGTCTTGCTAGTTTCTATAGACCATTTGTGAAAAAAATTAGCACTATTGCTGCCTCGTTGAGTGATTTAACAAAGAAGGGAGTTATCATCAAATGGGATGTTCCACAAGAGAAGGCATTTATGGAGCTTAAGAAAAGGTTAACTGAATCTCCTTCGCTTGTTCTACCTGATTTTACGAAAATTTTTACATAGAATGTGATGCAAGTGGAATACGCATTGGAGGTGTGTCTTGATGAAAGAGAGTAGGCCTATTGCTTAATTTAGTGAGAAATCGAATGCTACAAAACTAAATTATTCAGTTTATGATATGCATTGGTTCAAGTTCTTGAAACATGGCAACATTACTTATGGTCTAGGATTTGTCATCCATTCTGATCATGAAGCTTTGAAACATTTAAAACGTCAAGCTAATATGAATAGGAGGCACGCTAAATGGGTAGAATACATTGAAACTTTTTCATATGTTGTGAAACATAATAAAGGAAAAGAGTATGGTGGCTGATGCTTTCTCTCGTAGACATGTCTTGTTGAATCAATTAGAAGTAAAAGTTCTTGGACTTCAAAGTGTGAAGAATATGTATGCTGATGACCCTATCTTTGCAGAACCATATGAGAAATGTCGATGGAAAAGGCTGGGATAAGTTTCATATTCATGATGGATTCCTTTTAGAGCTAACAAATTTGTATTCCAGATTGTTCAGTTAGACTTTTGCTATTGCAAGAGTCACATGCAGGTGGTTTATGGTCATTTGGACGTGAGAAACATTGAGATGCTAGCTGATCACTTCTACTGGCCAAAGATGATAAAGGATTGAAAGATTTGTGCAGCGATGCATACATGTCACAAAGCTAAGTCAAAATTGAATCCTCATGTTTATACACTCCCTTACCTGTTCCTAATGCTCCTTGGGAAGATATTAGTATGGATTTGTGTTACCTACCTAGAACTAAGAGGGGGAGAGATTCAGTGTTTGTAGTTGTTGATAATTTTAAAAATGGCACATTTTATTCCTTGTCATAAGAGCGATGATGCTTCACATGTGGCTGATTTATTTTTCAGGGAGATTGTACACCTTCATGGAGTGCCAAGGACAATTGTTTCAGACCGTGATGTAAGTTTATGAGCTACTTTTGGAAGATGTTGTGGGGAAAGCTCGGAACAAAGCTAATGTTTTCAACAACCTGTCACCCACAAACTGATGGTCAAACTGAGGTGGTGAACCTCACACTTTCATTATTAAGGACAATGATCAAGAAAAATTTAAGGGAATGGAAGAGTGTTTGCCACACGTTCAGTTTGCTTACAACCAGGCAGTTCCTCTACCACCGGGATGTGCTCATTTAAAGTGGTTTATGGATTCAAACCGATTTACCACTTGATTTATTGCCACTTCCATTGCAAGAGAGGAGTAATATGGAACTTCAAAGCGTGCTGCATATGTAAAAAGATTCATGAGAAAACTGAGGAGATTGATAAAAAGGTAAAGTACTATGCACCAAAGGCAAATAAAACCGAAAGAAGGTCACTTTTAATCCTGCGATCTAGTTTGGATACACTTGCATAACGATCGTTTTCCAGAAAATTGCAAGTCTAAGCTTCTGCCTCGAGGAGATGGTCATTCAAAGTGCTTGCAAAAATAAATGACAATGCTAACAAGATTTAGCTATGGAAAATTATGCAGTGAGCGCTACATTTAATGTGGCTGATTTATCCCTGTACTTGGGTTCAGAAGATATGGAGTCGAGGACGATTCATTTTCAAGAGGGGAGGATGATGAAGACACCATACAACAGCAGTTTGATCCATCATCAAAGGCAGATTATGTGGGTCATTAACTTGGAACTGTGCTAACAAATTCAGCAAGAAGTGATTATGCTCATGTTGATGAGAATTATATGCTGCCTAATTCTTGTATGTTTATATTACTTAAGGTTATGAATATGGAGCATTCATGGTTGGACAATGAAGATCAACATGTGACAAATTCAAGGATATGCACAAATAATGAAGATCGGATTTTGGACATAAACAACATGCAAAAATCAGATTGTGTACTTTACAAGAACATGTTAAGGACCAGCAATTAAGAGCATACAAACAATGAGAGCAATTAAATGCATGAAGGTGCCTAAGCATCTGCATATTCTATTTTTAGCAAAGGGAACAAAAATTCAAAGTTTCTACACTTATGGCTGCACAAAGCTCATAGGAGTTGCACAAAGTTCCTATGAGACTACACATGCTTCTATGTGGTTGCACAAGTCTACAACACATGATTTATTTTTGATTTTTTAATATACATATCCTACTACATGTATTTGGAGAACACACAATTCAGAATTTCATTTCATTCAATCACATTTCACAATTTAGCTAAGTACTATATTCTTACTTGGAGTGTTTCTCTACCCCATTGCTCTTGTAATTTCCCTGTGAGATTGCATAGGTGCCGTTAGACGGCAGCTAAATCGTGCTTCCAACTTCATGTGTGGTTGTGTGGTTTGGAACTTAAGAGTGTGGTTAGGCGCATCACTTGTCGCAGGTCATTGTACAAGTAGTGGTTAACATAGGTTCGTCGGGTTGCGCTACCTATCCCTTTCCGCTTGAGCCTACATCATAAAGTTCATTACGCATCCATATCATTATGTGAGACAAAAAGACATCATCTCGATCTTTGATTTCAATCCATTCAACGGTTAATATAAATTAGTATCAATCCTCAACGACCTCAACCCTAACAATTATTTAGTAATCAATCTAATCTCGGACGCTAGATTATTCTAAACCAACGGTGGAGATTAAGTCTCACCGTCTCACATAAATTATTTGTTTTTCTAGATTTTAACCCTATTATTATATCATAGCAAATTTTTTAACATTCTTAATTTTTATGTGAAATTATATTCTTTTTTATTTGTTTACAGTATACAATGATGACATTTTTCGATTAAATAATGATTAAGGATAAAGATCCAGGAGGGCAATCAAACATTTGTGAGACCATAAAACTTGATCTCAGGCGTCGATATCTAATCATCCAACAATGATATTAAAAGTAAAAAACATCCAAATCCAACCGCCCCGCGTTTTTTACAGATTCAACAACCAACTTTTATAAAAACTAATTTTAATTTCAACCGTCAAATTAATCAATTCAACGGTTTAGATTTCGTCCTTATGTCTTACAATAAATTAATATTTTACATGATTCTAACCCTAATGATTTTAATTATATTCTTTCTTTTATTTATTTACATTTATATCTTTTAAGTAATAAAATGATATAGTATTTTCATTAATCATAATGTGTTTTTCATGTTATAGTGATGATAAATCTAATAATAATTATATTTTTTAAATAATAGAGATTTTATTTATTAAATATTATAATATAAATGAATATGATAATATGAGTTTAAGTCGTAGGAGAATAAGTAATATTTGTCAGATGAAAGGACAACATCTCAACCGTTAAATTACAATAACCCAGCATTTGAGATTGTTAACCGTTAATCCTCAATCGCCGCGTGTTTTTGCTAATTTGTTATAAAATTAATTAAAATTTACTTTTGATCTCAATCGCTGACGACACGTCGTTGAGTGTGTCAAACTTATATTTATAATATTTCCTACAAGCTAGTAAGCAGCAAGTAGGGTCGAACCCAAAAGAGAGCAATTTAATTATAGAGTATAATTATTCTAAAAAAATATAAAAAGCCGGGTTTTCAAAGAATTGTTTTGTGCTTCAACAAATAAAATATGAATAAAATATGTATGTCAACAATCAATTCAGGGAGTTGTTTGCAACATTAAAATAATTACCACACATGTAACAATCATATGAATTTTATACAGTTGTTCTCGCTAGAGACACATCAACATACATCCGTAAGATAATATGCAAATAATTCTATAAAAAATCCTTATCTTCTATTAACCGCTAAGTTCTCAAGAAGATGACAATAGCATGAATAAATTACAAACTAGCTACACCGCTAGGCTTGACTAGAATATAATCAAACAAGCATCATACAAGACATGTTAATATAGTTCACTGCTAGGCTACTCTAAACTAACATAAAAGCATGTTATTTGCACAAAGAATTATAATAAAATTCACATAAAAATAATCATGTATAATAATCATCAAGACATGTTAACAAACAACTCCCCAAATTGGTGAGTTTAGTTACACATAATATCCATGACAAAACACAATGAAAATAAATGAGTTTGAAGTAAGAATTGATTCACAAATTTTGGTGATGAAAATGAGTCTTCTTTTATCCTTTTCTGCTGTCACTACGGCCTTAGATTGAGCTGACTTTGTCTTCGAAAACCCAGAATATCCAAGCTTGCAAGAGATCTCCAAAATGGTGTAATATGATGTAAAGAATGTGTGTAATGTAGAGTGAACTTTGCTAGAATGAATTGCGATTATGGTAGCTTGTTGTCCCCTCTTTTATACTGCATTTTCCACCATAAATGTCCAGAAATCTCGTCACTTTCCCATGAGTCTCGATTTTAATACTTCCCCATTTCCAAAGTTGGTGATAAATGCAATTTGCTAAATCTGGAATTTCCGCGGACCCTGAAGGATTTCCACCCGCGGAGGGTGAGTGATTTAGGAAAATGTAATACCCTACGCGGTAAAAATGAACACCCTCCGCGTAAATGGACTTCCGCGGACCCTGAAGGATTTCTTTCCGTGGAGCCTGAATAATATATCCATAATTATGTACCCTCCCCCAATAATTCAATAGCCTCCGCGGCATGACAAAAAATCAGATCCTCACTTGTTTCTGCTGACTTGGAATTGCGTTGAATTGTCAAAACGTTCTTCATACATCTATAACATAAATTATTCACAAAAGGGTAAAATAATATATGAAAATATGTAATCAAGTGATGGGAATCTGCAATTTTATGGATCGTATAATTACGCTCCATCAACCGCTAGATTAAAAAAATCAACAGTGGAGATGTTGTCTCTATGTCTCACATATATTCAATGTCCTCCTGGAACCTAACATGTGATTCTATACATAAAATTTATTACATTTTTTCTTCATTATATTTAGCTAAATATATATAAATGACTATTTAATATATTAGAGTAATGTTTTAGGAGGACAGATAAATAAATGTGAGACAGTGAGACATGTATAAATATATTATTAAGCAATATACGTTATAAAGGTAGCTTTCTTGAAATTTTGCTTTTTGCATGTATAAAACTGAGGGTAATCACGTATTTCAAGATTCTTATAACAGATAAGTAACGAGCTAGTAAAAAGCTAGCGACACAACTTATACATGTGTTTTATTGCAAATACGTATTGTAGCAACGATTTTGTGTTGCATATTCTATGGTGGTTTTCTGTAATTTACTCATTTTTTATATGTTGAATTGGTTGGAACAAGCATATTTCTTTTATTTTCGTCGCCAAAGCCTCCCTGAGATCATTGATATCGAGGACAAAGCTATTTTGAAGGGACTAGGGAGGATGAATTTATGCGAACATAAGCGATGCTAAAATGCTTGAACCCCGATTTAGGTCTTAATACAAATATAAGAAATGTGATAATAGAGGTTTATATAAAAGCGAAAGTGGTGCGTGAAAGAGGAGCAACAATGAATTAATCTTTATTCCTTATTACCTCTCAGTTCCTCCTAAAATCGTAATTCCTCTTCGTCTATTTATCATCTACCAACTTCTATTTCTCATCTTACAATGGCGAATCCAGCGCATTTTGAAGGAAGCGGATTTTTATCCGTACCGACAACTAGTGGTTTATCCGGAATTTGAATTTGGGGTCAATATGATCCAAATATTTATATGTTCAATTTATTATTTTTGGAAATGATTATAAAGTCTTACATATCGGGAGAGACATTATATATTTGTGAGACAGGAAGACTTAATCTTAACTGTTTATTTGATTAATTAATGTTTGAGCTTACACTGGTTTAAATTGGTCGGATTTGCAAATACACAGGTGGTTGGATTTGAAATTGATTTTAGTATAAATCTCATTCATTGAGTTATTAATAATATAACGATTAAGATTTTTCTAACCGTATCATGAAAAGATCTTCGTCCTCCTTGATCTTCTTCCTTTACTTACAAACACTTACATCAAATTTAAAATAATAATACAACAAAATTAGATCATAAATGTATATCAAAATTAGTACCACTGCAATACAAAAAAACTTATTGTTGAACCCTTGGGTTATGATGACAAGTAATCAATTGACTAGTGTATTGAGTGTGCAGATTGTATTTAGTGGACATAATACCAAAAGATTTATTGCTTTGATTGATTGTGTTGTTTGAGATAATATTCTAACTGTCGATCAGATTTGTAGATCAAATATTGATTGAAGATTTGATTAGATTTAAACTTTCCTAATTGTATCTTGCATGATTGTAGGGTTTGTTGGGGAAGGAAAGCGACTCGATATAAAAGCCTGGAGCGGCAGCCAGGGTCGGTGTGACTTTGTGAGAAAGCGGTGAGCAATCAAGAACAGAGCACAAGGCGGCGAGTCAAAGCAGCAAAGGTGTAATCGGAATCACGTTCATTACGTTGGTTCGGTTACATTAGGTAGCAAGTTAGAGACTTTATCAGTCCATCTAACTTGAGACAAGGAGTGCTGCTGAACTTCGATTTGTTGGTGTTTGAGGAACAAAGGCTGCAGCTTAGAACAGTAGTAAACGAGGAGTTGTACTGACTGATCAAGTGTAGTCACAAACCAAAGGCATTAATAAAGTTCGAAGTTGAGAATCCTTCCAGTAACTGCTGGAAGAGGTGGTTTTTTCCAGTTGGATTTCCACCTAAAATAGTGAGCATTCATTTACTTTTCGTTCTTTAAGTTACTTTTACTAATTCCGCTGCAACTAGTCGTATCGAGGGACGAGTCGACCCTCACGACTAGCAACACAAGCTAACCTCGATCCAACACTTATCATAGTAACTAGTTGTATTTGTACAAGGTTTTATACAATCAATGGGGTTGGCCGACCTACAAGACCCCCTTGGATCCACACTACTCAATCTGCTCTTTTATCTGTTACAGATATTTGTATTTGTATCAATCTGTTAAAACTTCTTCTTTCTTTAAACTTATGTTATCTTTTATCATATTCTATCGTATCACAGTATTCTATCGTGTCATATTCTTTCTTTAAGTAAACTCAATTTGGTTAAAGAGTCTATGAATTAATTTGAAATGACAAGCTCACTACTTGTCACCCATCCACGTCCCTACCGCCACACACCAAGCATCGGTGCATTCGATATAAACCAACTCTCGGCGCATAAAGTTTTACGCAATGCAAAAAAACTAGGAGTAAAAGTAACTGTTCCCTGTAAATATGCTTTTGGGAGAGAGAGAAAAGTAGGAAAATGTTCAAATTAGAATCTATTTTAAATGAAAATTTAGACCCAGTGTAAGTTTTAAGATCTAACAATTAAATGATTTGTATTTATTACTTCAATAATTAATTATTAATCATTTTAATGATGAAGGACACACTTATCATCTCAAATCAATATAGTTCATGAATAAATTATTTTGAAGTGCATTAAAAATTTAGTTTGTATAATATAATTTTAAAATGTAAATTGAGGGATATAGAAAGTGCATCACTAGATATTTTGAAAGTGCATTAGTTTTTTTTAAATAGTAATATATAGTGTGTCACTATAAATTTCAAAAATGCATCAAAATTTCAATTTTCAAACTTTGTACTGCACTTTTAAAAAAATTGTAATGCATTTTTTCAAAAAAAACTTTTAATGCAGTTAAAAAATATTGCAATGTACTTTAAAAAAATATTGTAATGCACTTCAAAAAAATATTCACTTTCAATAAAACTTTAATTATTTAGTATAAATAATGAATTGACAATGTGCCTCATATTAATTGATTATAGTAATTATCATATTAATAATGTCATTAAAGTCATTTATTGAATTATTAATCGTGTCGTTCATAGTGGTTTTAAGTTTTCATTTTAAAAGTAGTTTGTACTTGAACCAAACCCAAAAGTAAAGCGCAAATGTGTACATTTTCTTCAGAAAAATAAAATAATTGAAATGATATCATATGATCCTACAAAAATAAATGTTCTCCTTGAACCTTTTCCATTGTTAGTTAATTCTTCATTTTGGTTCAAATAATTTGGTTATTGAAATATTATATAAAGGTTCATGAACCATATAATATGCATATGCTTTTATCAATTACATTACTCACAACTAACACTCATAATCTTCTAACATTGTTTCATGTATAATTACTGTGATAACACACAATTATATGAGTTAAAAATCATCTAAACCCATTATTTTACGTTTCTTTCCTATATCAAATGCGTCACTTTTGGTATTGTTTAATTTTCAGGAAAGAAACTCAAAAGTGCACAAAACCGTACCCAAAAAATAGCCGTTGGACACCAAGCTTACATCCCTGGAATTTCCAGGCGCATGTTCAAGGATTTATTATAAATTCAAGAGACGTGCGATTGGAAAAGGACAAGAGCGTCCGCTTGGAGTGTCAAAAATTGGTCCAAGAGCTTTCCCCAAGCGTACGCGTACGCCTGAGGAAATAGAAGAGGCGTACGCTAGGAGAAAGCAAGAGACGTGCGCTTGGAGAGGCCCGAGGCAGAATTTATGAATTTTGAAGAACTCAACAGATTTGGCCAATTATATCCAAATCGTTCCAATAATCGAGGGCTCAGAAATTCAGGGTTTGGGAGGCTATAAAGAGGGAATGGATTCCAATTGAGAGGGACCACAATCTATTCATCGACACACCTCTCCATCATTCTCCTCAGTCTCAATTTTCATTCAAGGGCTCATCTCCAATTGGTGTGGCTGCTGGATTTTGAAGAGAAGATCGTCATCATACTCAGTGATAAATTCCTACTTTCATCTTGTTACTTCATTGTTATAGTCATGAATTCCATGTGTAACTAAATCCATTTCGGTTTGGGGATTTGATTATGACTAATGCATGAAGTATTTCATTACGTTTTGCCTTGTTCATTATTCCATGTATGATATTGTTGGTGAAGTCTTGTGTGCTTAGCGGTAACTTGATTGTCATCATGTTTATACTCAAATTGCATTACATTAGTATAGCCTAGCGGTGCCTAATTGATGTGAGTCGAGTGATGTTATTGACTTGAACCTAGCGGTGGATAGTTGATTAGAACTTAAGTGGAATAATATATGTTTGTCTTTAGCGAGAAAACATTAGATAGCATTCTTAGCGGAGTGTGATCTTAAGAACAAAGGTAGAATTGCATGATATTACGAATTGTAGTCGTAGTTGAATCCCCGAACTGAGTTTTGTTATATGTTATCAACCACAAAAACCAATCCAATAATTTGCATTAGAGAACTTGAATACAATTTGCTTTCTCTTGGGTTCGACCCTTACTTGCCATATACTAGCTTGTGAGGAATTACAAATATAATTTGTGGTATATAACGACGTGCCGTCATACTGTCATATTCTTCTTTTTATGGTTCAAATATTTTGATTTGTATATGTTATTATTTTGTATTTTATGCACAATTAACATCCAAGATCTTTAACACATATTTTTATAAAAACAATATTTTCAGATTGCTATTCGTTATGGTTCAAATATTTAGTTCGCGA